>LBFL01014258.1:0-18122 GCA_000988845.1 Hypochthonius rufulus
CGATGCAAAGCATTTTTAACATTTACTATTGATGCTATATAATACGTTGTTTGATTTAGTATGTGTAAAAAAGCACTTTTATGATAAACACTCCGTAAATCAAAATATATTGATTAATTCAAAATATTTTACAATAAAACGTACATTGACTAAATGTGTTGCAATAAAATCCAATTTATTAATTATGTTTTTTTCATTTATTATATGATACAATTTTTAATGTTATTTTACAGTTATAAATAAGAGTTTTTTCTAATTTTACTGTTTGAAAATGTGAAATTTTAATAATTAATATATTTTATTAAATTAAAATATTTTCTGTTAATTCTTAATGAGTAATTTTTCTATATTTCATCATTAGTTTTTATCTGTACATATGCATTATAATGGAGAAATCCGTGAGAATCGATACGATTAACTTAATTAAAAGAAAGAAAATATTTATATTAAAAAATTTGTATATAATTAAACAATACTCTTATTATTATTATTGCTCCGGTAATGACATTACTGATAAGTTTAAAGCCAATTTGAGATTATGATAATCGCTGAAGAATTAGTGTAAACTGTGTACACATATTAAATAGTAATACATTAAAATAACATAAATACTAAAATATTAATATAATTAATTTACCGGAAACTTTAATTGATAAAACTGTGGTCGTATCGCAGCACCAAATAACACGTGATATGATAGATGAGCACTTTGATGTACTTTAGCAGCGGATAACGCAATTGAAAATAGCAGTGAACCGACAGCGATAGAAAGACATAGCATTACCCATTTCAGTTGAATTGCAATATTTGATAATAATGCTCGTATACCATGTTTTTATACATGCGATAAATGTTCCGAATGCATTTAACAGATAATATTGGATAATCTCATTTGTCTCATAATTGATTGTAATTTATAATTTTTTTTCTTAATCCGCGACACGAATTATTTTGAACCTTTTCTTTAATTGCTTTATGATTCTCCTTAAATCTTATGATTAACGCCATGCAAATGATAAAATACACGGCCATAAACCATGTATTAAATGTGAAAGTAATCATTGCGAATACGTAAGTAATAAAACCCAATATTATGCAAATTGAAAGGATCGGTATTTTCGTATTATAAGAATAAAAAGTTCCGATTATCAATATCAAAGCAAAAGTATCGATTGTCGCAGTGTAAATATAATAAAGAGTTATTATAACTCTCGCCTTTGTTTTTAATACATAATCATCGCCTCGTTCTGTGTTAATTCATTGATTTTGAAAATATTTGATCCATTTTTTAGTCCATTTTATTCTGCCACAATTCACAAATGAGGCGCACGCGTAACCTTTGGTCGATGATTAATTGTCACCGCTCTATGCAATGGGTTTTGCCACATTTACCGATACTTTAAGGTTATCCCTCCTATGGACGGTCAATACTCTGACGACATTTCATGGGACATTAAATCTTATAATGTATATGCGTTCATTTATACCCCAAATGAAAAAATTACATATCGTGAACATATATATGTATATCGTGAACACGTGGTTTGGGTCTATCGTCGGGGCGATACAGCCGATTATGGGATTTACCGCCGCAAATAATTATATGGATAATTTCAAAGTTTAAATATCAATGAAAAACTCTATTAATTGTAATTATAAATTAATAAATATTAATGTAAATTTTACTATAATTATGTTCATGGTTCATGATTATGACCATTAATATGTACTATTAAAATAGTTTTGTATTTATGTACACATAAACCTTTTTATCGTATAAAATTTCAGTCTGAAATTTGTCAGGGGTAATATTTTACCCCCACCCTATCCCCCCTTTGCCGGGTGTGATTTATGTACTTTAATTAACGAATCAAATTATAATTTATACGTTATTGAATATTAGTACATATGTAAGGGTAAAAAAATGTCCCGGAATTTATGTCCAAAAAATTCATGATTAGAACCGATTAAAAGCGGTCACCCTAAACATACCTTTCGTTATGTATTGATCTTCAACAATTGTTAACTTAACGCTGCTTTTAAAATTAGACTATTGTTGATCGAAAGTGAACATTTATGTAAATTTTAAAAAATTTTGAGCCAAAAATAACATTAAATGATGACGATGCACATACATACGAAATACATTATTTAACTGTTATTAATTATTAATTATTAATAAATAATAATAATCACGTGTCAAAAAACGTAAAAGTACAGGTGTGTGCCGATATATTAGACAAATGCATTTTATCGTATGTTTTATATGGAATTTTCTTGAATTTTTAACACAAATGTCATATATTAAGTGTAAAAATATTAATTTAACATTTATTATTTAAATAATTGAATGTCATTGAATTGAATATTTTATAAATTAAATATTTAAGAATTTGAACTTATGAATTCCTGTGTATGTAAATATATTGTACCGTATAACTCCTGGTAATTCATTACACGCTCCATATCAAAACAGCCTAAAATTAAAATTGAATAAATGAAGTGATTTCAATTGAATGCATTAGGTTTTGTATTATTTGCGTTATTTTGAATAAATTGTATATATAAGTGAAAATCCCGTGGCATCGCACTTTTATGATAGACGATGATATCGTTAGCAAAATTATAATATCATTTATTATTAATTATTAGAGATGGAAAATGTATGCCCAATAAAAGCGGTCGAACACAATCTACACTCAAATGACCGAATCAGTACACTCATCGTATTAGTTTTTATCGGTACATATGCATTATAACGGAAAAATACGTGAGAATCGATACGATTAACTAAATTAACAAAAAGTTAATATTAAATTTAAAAATTTTAGTTATAAATTATAATGAAACAGCAAATACTGATATAATTGTTGTTCCGGTAATGACATTACTGATAAGTTTAAAGCCGATCTGAGATGATGATAATCGCTGAAGGATTAGTGTTAACTGTAAAAAAATGTTTTATAAGTACATTAAAATTGACTAAATACTTAAATATTAATGTAATTTACTATAATTAACCTTTACTTTTCCTCCAAACAATTTTCATTTATTGTCAATAACGTTTAATGTAAATTATATTTATTAATGTAGGAAAGTATTTTGTTAATGAAAGAAGATGCACAGATGTGGTGAAAGCTTTTCTTAATAGAGGAAAGATAAACATTAATGATAGTATTTACCGGAAACTTTAATTGATAAAACTGTGGTCGTATCGCAGCACCAAATAACACGTGATATGATAGATGAGCACTTTGATGTACTTTAGCAGCCGAATACGCTATGAAAAACAGCAGTGAACAGACTGAGATTGAGAGACATAACATAACACATTTTAGTTGAATTGCGATGTTTGATAATAATACTTGAAATATGACATAACTTATGACTGCGATAAATGTTCCGAATGCATTTACGAGATAATATTGGATAATATCATTTGTCTCATACAGAGTTTCACACAATTGATTGTGATTTAAAATCTCTTTTCTTAATCCGCGACATGAATTATTTTGAATTTCCTCTTTAATTGCTTTATGATTCTCCTTAAATCTTATGATTAACGCCATGCAAATGATAAAATACACGGCCATAAACCATGTATTAAATGTAAAAGTAATAAATGCGTATATGAGACTAATGAAACCCCATATTATGCAAATTGAAAGAATCGGTATTTGCGTATGATAAATATAAAACGTTCCGATGACTATAAATACACCAAAAATGCCAACAATCGCAGTGTAAGTATAATAAAGAGTGATTATTACTCTCGCCTTTGTTTTTAGTACATAATCATCGCTTCGTTTTGTATTTATCCATTGATTTTGAAAATTTTTGATTCGTTTTTTAGTCAATTTTATTCTCCCGAAAATAAATGCGATCAGAAATATCCAATGCAATGTCCATAAGATTAGAGCCGCTCCAATAGTTTTACGTGTGAATTTACCCCAAAATACGTAAAATTCACCAATAATTAGAAGTGTGTTCATATCATCATCATCCACGAAATTCATTTGTATTATTAAACGAATACCAAAAAAAATGATAAACATAATCACGATCCATGCCTTTGGAAGTAATTTCCATGAAATTTGTGAACGGATTATACTAAATCCAAAAATGGATATAAAATATTCTAATTTCAAAATATATTCTTCGATCGTTTCCATTTCTCTGTAATACAATATATAACTTTATCTAAGAATTGCGATGAGAATTTTATTTTTCTATAGATTTAGTAATAATACTCAATTTCGCATTATATTTTTTAAACAATAATTTTTAAAATTACGCAATTTATTAAATTATCATTATTATATAAAAATAGAAGTCACAATAATAATAAAATAAGTACATCATATAAAAATTACCGCCGTACTTACACATGTGCTCCTCTAACGTAAACTTATTCTAACGTGAATAATCTCTATAACGTAATACAATTCATCTTTATTCTAAACAAACATTTTTATCCCAATATAATTACGTTAGAAAAGTTTGTGTGTATGTGTATATGGTAATAAAAATTAATGAATATATTTATTATTATTTTTAATGATATTTCATTTTACAATTAAATAATTTACGTTTATATTGAAAATGCAATAAAAATTTATTTAAATAAATTGACATGAAATATAAGTTGAAATAGCAAAATAGATAAAAACTTAAACATTTGTAATAGTTTCAGATAAAACATAACCTTCAGTAATGAACGTTATAATCAACATATTCACAGTTTAGAAAAACCTTATAAAAACCCCTTTCACATAGAGACATCAGATCAGTCCGGCGTAGACTTTGTTAAAGCATAGGTACTGTGGATTTGAGGCATATCCACAGAATCCCAAACATAACTATTTTTATACTCATTTAATTAGAAAATTATTGA
Organism: Hypochthonius rufulus; assembly: GCA_000988845.1. Classification (NCBI taxonomy): domain Eukaryota; kingdom Metazoa; phylum Arthropoda; class Arachnida; order Sarcoptiformes; family Hypochthoniidae; genus Hypochthonius; species Hypochthonius rufulus. Next base: position 4,895 of record LBFL01014258.1, read on the forward strand.
ATTTGTAATTGTAATTTAGTAATTTTAAGCATTGTTATTGTTAAGCCTTTTTAAAGATATTCAATTTTGTAATGTTAAATGATCATAAAAGATTAGTAAAGTGAATTGGAATTGTGTTTATCTACGACTTAATACATCGATGACCTTAAAATGGTGCAAATTTATGTCATGGAATATCTAAAGCGACAAAATTATAAATAAAAATTATATACAATGAAATTATAATACCATTTTTAAATAAATAATTAGAGACAAAAAACGTATGTCAAATGAGAACGGTCATTATAATTAACAATTGTCATTTAAATAGCCAAATCAATGATCTCATATTAGTTTGTATCAAGAGATTACCAAAATGAAATATCCTCGTATTTACACCGATCGGCTTTACTGCAATTCAACACAATAATATAATAGTATATAACAAAGTAGTATAATATAGCTTTGCAGTGAAGCCCATCGTATGTAAATATGAGAATACTTCATTTAGGGCATCCCTATATATATATATAACGTATGCGCCATAATATAATATACTGTTTGAGCAATAAATTAAATAAAATACTTATGATCATAAAACTAATTTAATAGTGCAGTCTTTTATTAAAGGGGTCAGAGTTTATAAAACTATAAAACACGTGTTTTTAAACTGTTTTCATTCTAAAATTTTAATTTAAAAATGACCAAAAAATGCAATTTTTAGTCAGCGAAAAAGTGTTCATTACGCATGTACTCATACACACTTCATATAGATATAGTGCTGCCGGTCTGAAACAAGTAAAAACTGTACATATGATTATTCAAAACTATATAAACTGCACATAATTAAACAAATTCTTATTAATTTTGCAATATAATTATTTAATACACAATAACCTTTATAACTTAAAGATCTTTATAATTAAAAAAATTGTCGATTCTATCAGTATCGTTATGTTCATGAATTTTTCAATTTTATGTGGTAGACCTATTTTTTCTTTTTTTTAAAGAGAGTTTACATTTTTCTGTGTTTTTCTTAAGCAAATATTTTATTTTTGCAATTTTCGAGAAGGGTTTAGCTTTTTATTCCTACTAAACCATTCGCCTATAGTTGGCAAATAGTAGATTTAAAAGAAAAAATTTTATAATTTTATATATTATCAGAACATAAATCTAACATAACGAATATTCTTTTAGCAGAAAAATTTAGAAAATCTATAAAATCGATTCGGTAATTATAATTTTGCACAAATCTGTTTAAAAATGACTTAATTTTTTATTATAATTTATATTCTGCAATTGATAACGCTAATTTCTTCATAGAGTGATCATTATTCAAATAAAAACACCCAAAACTGTACATAATGCGTACAGTTTTACTCATGAACTGTACACTGTACTTATTTCCTTGAATTATTAACCATAAATAACGTCAAAATCTTTGTTATATATTGTAATACCTCAATTGTTTATAGAATAGCGTATTGTAACCAATTTTTATAATTTTTTGACATTATTTATGTATAAACCGTTGAATAATGCTTTCACTTAGGTTCTATGACGTGGACATAGTTTATTGAAACCATTTTTGATGCACTAATATATAAATAATAATGGCGGATGTGAAAATGTATATGACACTTTATTTTACTGTATTAGCACATAGTGGCGCTGTTTGTGATTTGTTTTGATTGTTATGCGCGTATATTAATGCATATGATAATATAATATGAATATACATACGGTCGGCTCAAAACAAATGAACAAGGAAATGATATTTGCATCACACGTTTATCTCCACGCATCAGGGGTCCCTTAGAAAGTTATAAAATGTAAAATGTAAAAAATTTTGTAACGAAACTTATAATAAATTCATAAATGACCCCTTTTGCTCTTGAGCTTCACTTGGACTTCCTCTTTTTTACATATTTGTTTTGAGCCGACTGTACATATATACATCACATATATTAAAACATACATTTACAAACATTTATGCTTAAAAATATTAATACGGATTTTAATTGATAAACTGTTACAAATGTTACGGAAACTGCTATTAAATATCGGTGCGAAGCGCCGGGTTTTTTACTCGTTTATATTATAATTATTGTCACGTAATTTCAGCGTAAAACAGAATTTAAATTATAATGATTTACCGCAAAAACCGGCATTAAATGGACATTTATTAAAGAAATCGCTGACAACAGAAGAGACAATTTAATGATAATATAAATGGAAATTCTTTTTTAATTTAAAAAATTAGTGTCACGTGATTCAAATGATTCATTAATAAATAATAATAAAAATATTAAATAATTAAATGCTAATGATGTTCAATGGTAACCGATTGAATTATTAAGTGTCGGATCATTACTTAAATATTACGTACGATAATCTAAATTAAGACTAAATTAGTCGCTATGACGACACTTACATGTACAATGATGATCAAAATGGGTTAAAAATTATGTTAGCCTTTAACCTCTGCGGGTTAAATAAATCTTTAACCTTAACCATTATAAGTATTAAAAGTATTGAATTTTAACATAAACTTTTAATCCTTTATTATAATGAGAATAAAGGTTAACCCTGAGTTAGCGTTAACTTTAATCCATGTTTTAACCTCATAAAGTTTAATGATTATTTAACTTTAATCCGTAGTAAAGTTAAAAGTAAACCGATTAAATGATTATCTCTGTTTTCAGGTTATTGTATGGCAATTGATAGTCAAATTAATACTGTCATTTTATTAACTGCCGTTATTGGTACGGGACTCGCATCAGCATCATTATGTGTTAAATCAATATCTGTAAATACCGTACGATTCACAAATGAGGCGCACACGTAATAGACCATTGGTCAGTGGTCAATTGTCATCGCTCTATGCAATTGGTTTTGCCACTGTTACTGTTATCCTTCCTATGGACGGTCAAAATTCTGACGGAATTTCTCGGGGCATCGAATCTCATGTGCGAATGCGTTCATTTATACCCCAATGAAAAGAGTATAGTCATTTCATTATTACCATGTTTGCTTAATATAAGAAAAATATTCAAAAATATAAGAAGTTATAAGAAATAGATAGTTTTTTAAATATAACCATGCAAGGTAATATTGAAATGACTGTACATATCGTGAACACGTGGTTTGGGTCTATCATCGGTGGGATACCACAGATTATGGGATTTACCGCCGCAAATAATTATATAAGTAATTTCAGTATCTAAACATATATGAAAAACTCCATTTGAATAATAAATGAATAATTATTAATGTAAATTTTACTATAATTATGTAAATTGTTTATGATAATGATCATTAACATGTACTATTAAAATAGCTTTGTATTTATGTACACATTTCTATCATAAACAATTGAGTCTGAAATTTAGGAGGGGTAATTTTTTACCCTCACCCAATCCCCCCTTTGCCCGAACTGATTGATGTACTTTAATTAACAAATTAATTTTTTTAATTTTAATAAAATTGTAATTTATACGTTATTTGATATTAGTACATATGTAAGTGTCAATGAAATATAGATGATCAAAAAGCTAACCGACTAATTTTTCCTTTAGTCGTTAGTCGCATAGACTTAAATTTATCTTAGTCTTAGTCTTAGTTCAGAACTAAAGCCATTAGTCTTTATTTTAATATTTTAGTCACCAGTAAAAATTATTAAATAATAAAATAAATTAAAAATAATAAAATAAAATAAAAAATATTAAATAATAGTCAAAATATGCATAAATATTAGTATTTTAATGCATTGTATTAATTATAAGTGTCATATTACTATTTTGTTTCAAATATTTGTTTGTTAATGCATAAAATGCATAAAATATTAATATCGTGGAATGTTAATGTATAATTTCTTTTTATTTTCCATTTAATTTATTATATAGAAGACTAAAAGACTAAACTAAAGAATAAAGGCCATTAGTCTTTAGTTTAGTCTTTTAGAATTAATTTAGTTTTAGTTTAGAGACATGAATATTTTTTATTATTTTAGATAAGAGACAGGATCCGTGAGACTGACTTTACTATGAGTAAACATGTCAAATAGCCACACGTCGATAACTCTGCAATTGGTTATATCGTGCGACAATATGACTTAATATATAAAATTCTTGGCTTAAAACAATTTTTTTTATATATCTACACATAAACCTCCATAATTTGAACATATTACGGTCCAAAATATTTGTTCAAGTTATAAAGGTTCCCAAGTTAAGAGATTCATTTCTCAGGAGAAGTATAGGAAAAAAATCATTATGAATATAAATTGAATATCAATGAATACTACAATCGGATTAATAATTTATATGAAAGAAATAATCATAAATATTGATTTTTCGTTTTCATTAAAATGTGTATTTACGTGTAATCGTGTACCGGACACTTAAAACTCAACTCAAACCTATGCGATAGTGACTGATGCGCGTATTACTAGAATAGAATCAGCATATCAAAAACCTGTTTTTTAAGTTTTCAGGTATATTTTTCATATAAAATTTATTATTAAAGCACTTTACATCCAAATACAATTGAAATTTTGTTGTGAAAAATAATTTTTAGAATATTTATATATTTCTAAAAAGTCATTTATAATAAACAGTCTCTACAAAACTTTTAGTAAACATAGAAATTATCTTCCGCCAATGAAAGGGCAGGGAATTGACTTTTCACAAATTCTTTAAATGCATTACTTTATTGTTTATAATATTTAACGGCAGTTAAGTTTTATTAAATAAAATTTTGATTTGGAGCTTTTTGCAGTATTATAATTGTAAGATATAAATTTTAAAAAATATTTAAATATACTTTTCTGATAGTTAATTGTTATGGTGAAACCATAGCATAGCTATACTTATGTAATTTAATGATTTAGTATTGAACTTTTAGTCTTGACATTTTAGTTTTTGAATTTTTTAGATTTTATATTTATGATAATGTTTAAAATTTTAATTTATAATGATGAATATCTTAGTTTTTAGTGAAAATTTTCCATTTATTTATAGTTTAGGTGTAGAATGCCTATAAAAACTCTGTTTTGTATTGTAAATTCAGATTATACTGAGCTTTTGTTATATACATTTACAGAGTGTTTATTATATAAGTGATTTTTTACACATACTGAATTAAAACAGTGCATTATTTAGTATTGTAAATGTGCAAATTGTTTTTTATCGGTCATTAAACATAATTTACCCCTCCGTTTCATGCCGTATGACCACAGTGATAGAGCCATAGTATAGGAAGTGAATTTTGTTGACATATAAAATATAAAATAGAAATGTTCTATAAAATAACTCATACAATTGTATTTTTTCGAATTGATTAACATAAATAACGTCATTATATATTGTAGTATCTAAATTATATTTGATGCAGCGTATCGTAACCCTATTTATACAATTTTACATTGTTTATGAATAAATAATTAAAAATTGCTTTGTCTGTTGCTCTACTATTATGGTCATAGTGTATTCGTGAAAAAACACGTGACACATTTCCTGAAAATTGCATTTAATTTATCTTATAATTAAACATTTTAATTCTACTGTACTATCACAAAGTGGCGCTGTTATGTTTCAGTATGTGTAAAAAAACATGAAAATGACTAAACAATGGATAAATATTGAAAATTTTACAAAAATGGCGAAATTACAAGCAATCGCCCCCTGGCTCCTTGAGCCTTGATTCAATAAAACATACAAATAATTATAAAACGAGATGCCTAGAAAAAAGTTATGATTAATTTTGCTGATTTTACAAACATTATCGTGAAAATTTGCAAAATTTTTTAATTATTAAATTTTATAACAAATTTTTATTAATATTTTAATAAAATCAATATTTTCTGTTATATAGTTGATATAAATTATTAAATCAATTGTATTTAAATTAATAGAATATTTTATAATCTTGATGCATATTCAATTGTCAGAGTTGTCCACAATGATGTAACAAAAGTTCCGCATCAAAACAGATTAAAATTAACTTCTGCACTCACGATGTCTTAAACTAAACTGACGTTTAATATCATAAACAATGATAGAGTAAAACATTTAAGGAATTTGCGAGAAAAGTTAATTATTTGCTCCTTTAACGTAAGAGAATTTTTAAAAAACGTGTGACGTGCATTAAAAAACATAAAACTAAGGGCTGCATTGTGTGTAGAAGTGAATAGGGAACATTTTGAGCATTTTTTACATTAAGCAATAAATCTTGATGTTTTGACGTGGAACATTAGTTACGATATCGTAAACAACTCTGTACAATTGACCGCGCGTAAGGACTAAGGGAACAACTCATATGTGCTTTAATGTGAGAAATAAATCCGATGTTATTTTTAAGAAAATGTTAAAAGTCTTTACCGGGTGAGTCCTGGCGATGGGTCAATTGTTTTTTAAATTACAAGTCTATGAGTCATGCAATACATGAATCAAAATATAATTTGACATGTTTCGGTCTTTTTACGATCTACCACTATGGAGATTGCAATAATAGGTCGACACCATTAAATTTATATCGTTATGGTTATGTTATGTTGTGTTTCATGATGATGCTGATGCTGATGCTAATGTAATGTAAATAGTAAATGTAATGGTGATTATAAATTTTTAATTACAAAACTTAGAACAGTTCCGCGTCAATATATTGATGTTAGAGTTTTTTATTTTATAGTTTTAAGCTTTACTTTTAAGTATTTTTAGCATTCTTATAAATTAATAAAATAAAAAATTACATTAAACACTTAACATAGTCGTTGATTTGGTATTTCAGTATTTTAATAGTTCCGAATCAATCACTCGGTATGTAATAGAATTTGTCAGTCAATTGTACAGATGTGAATATTAAAACTTTATTTGTTAATTGTTAATTTTCATAGATATTATATAATAATAATATAATTCTTTAGCGAAATACAATGATATATTTATAAATAAAGTGAATTTAATCAAAATATGATATAAAAAATAATTTTAAAATTAAAATACACTAAAATATTTAAAAAAATAAAACAATTTAATGAATTATGAATTATTATTGAAATATATTTGATTAATAATTTAATTAATAATAATACGTTTGCAATTAATGTCGGAGTGTATATTAGATATTAACCAAATAATAATTTTAAAATAGAAATACAATAAAATACTATGATATTACAATAATTTAAAAATATGCAAATTAATTTTATAAAATATTTATATATTATATAAATATATGATATTAATTTTACGAATATAATGGGAGTGTACTTAATTATTAATGTTATTAAATAATAAATAGAAAATGCGAATAATCCAAAGAACAGTCCAATTAAACCTCCGATATTATAAATGAGTTGAAATTCATCCATTTTCTGTGTGTAAATGATTTTCATTTGTGAGCCCATTTTAGGGATGATTTTAATTATTTTTGAAATGTTATTATTGAGTGTTTTAATTTTATGCGATGTCATGTGATGTTCAAATATTATTGATTTACAATTTACTTTGCAATTCAAATGGCATTTCGTAAAAGCATTTACTTTTTGTTCATTACTAAATTCACTCGCATCACATAAAACTAGAGTTGAATTTGAAAGCGAAATACAATAATCAGATTTCACCTGACATCTGAAATAACATATAAAATTATTCCCTATTATATTATCGTAATTTACACAATCAGTTGCATATGGTGATGGTAATAATTCTATTAATTGCTGATTATAGTAAAAATTATAATTATTAAATTGTGGATCATCAGTTTTATACATTAATAGTTCATTTCCGTTTAAAAATATAATTTCAGTATTCAATGAAATTAAATTTATTAATATATACGGTAACTCTTGATTTTTATTTTGAAGATTCATATAATTATGCACAAAATTTTTATTTTTATAAAAATAATAATATCTAACATTTGAAAAATTATTTAATAGATTGAAATCGATCCCTTTGAGTGTCATTGTAAATTCATTACATTTATAGTTCTGTTCATTCGTTATAATATAACACGAATGAAGGGAATCAGCATAATCTAAAATCGGATTTAATTCATTTATGCTATAATCGTTCGGATTATTTTTGTATTTAATTTGTCTATGAATGTCCATATGTATATAAAATGGCAGAAAATAATGTATACAATTATATTCTATTCGAATGATCATTTCGTATAATAAATATTGATTTATCGATTGTGACATTTGACATGACATTAAATATGCAAATAATATAATAATAAATAATTTAAATAATTTCTTAAACGGGAAACTTAAAACCGTATTAATTTTAAATTTAAATATTTTCAAAATCCAATTTATATAATTAATGCATAAATCTGCTGCTGAAATCCCATACCATAATCCTAAAATACCCCCGAAAGAACATAAATAATCAATAAATGAAATCATTGGAATATAATAAATATGTTGTTCTAAACTTATTGTTTTTGTAAAGCCTATTATAGCCATAACCCTAATTGTATATTCATATAACCATTTAGTAACTGAAATTTGATATTTCACACAATCGTCCGGACATAATATTTTGCAATAATTTATAACTTCACTTTTTGTCGCGACACATTTTTTATTTTCAATTTCATTCATATTTTGTGTTTTAATTATTTTGCATTTTCTCAATTTATAATCATTTTCACATATATCAACACAATCGTCATGTGATTTCGGACCTTTCGTTTGATTGTTTTGTCCATAATCATAACAATTTGTATCATACGGTTTCGGCTGAAGATATTCATATTTATATTTTACCATATAAATTTGCGTGACATTTAATCGCAATCTAATTTTTGTGCTTTCATAAAGCTTATGTGACGTTAGTAAAGGATGAATTATCAAATAAAATTTATATCTGATTTTTAAGAAATTGTAATTTTTATAAAGCAAATATATGCCGATAAATTTTACTTTTGATAATCTATATTTTGATATAAAATCATTATATAAACTGAAACATTTTTTTGAATGCGTTTTGTTAATTTTTCCGATTTTTGAATCATTTTCCTCAATAAATTCAAACTCAAATGATACTACAAATATCCAAATCGGTTGAGATTCTTCATGATAACTAAAGTTTAAGTAATTAAATTCAGTTTAATCGTCATGCGTAATATTCCAATAATTGTTACTATTGTTTGTATAGCCACTTTTGCATATCGTAACTTCACTCAAAAGGTTATCATTACTATTTTTATATTCCATTTTAAAAATCGTCGAATATTTAAAGTAATTCATTGTCAATTCAATTAATTGGTAAACACATAATATAAAAATTAAACATCGAACATGATAATAATTTATTAATTTAATAATTCTTCTTAACAAATCAATGAATTGCATTTTCATTTAATTATTGTATTATAATTCATATACGTAAATAATAAAATATTTAATATGAATTATTATTTAAATATAATATTTGTGTTCTTAATATTTTTACTTTTAAAATAATTTTATCTGATATTATAATTAAAAGTTTTTTATTTATAAAATTTTATATGAAATAAATTTTATTGATATTTCAATGAAAGTAAAAAATCATTATTTTCTATTATATCGTTTATATAAATTATTAATTTTATTGTTTTCATAATAATGATATATTTAATGATCTGAAAGCATATTCAATTGAAAGTGTGTTACAAATGACGGTTCTATCAGTTATGCAAAACATTAATTAGAGTATAATTAGACATGTTTCGTGCTTAGAACGATCTATACCCCTGTAAAAATTTAGAAAATAGGTCGACACCATTTAAATGATGCCTTTAGAATTTTGAAATGCTTTAATTTATTCTAATAATGGTTATACATGGCCAAGATATGAAGTTCCATGGTGGGTGGAGTCAAGAACTAAAAATTCTGAAAAATTCAAGGGGGTCATTCGTTAAGTTTAATGCATTTTTATTGAGCAATTTTTTTTATTTTCTCAATTTGCTTGGGGAAGAGTGCCTTTTTTCACTCGCGACAGAATTAATAAAGAATTATAAGAAAGTGTTAAGAATAAATTTATTTTTAAAATAAGAGACAACTAAAATTAATGAGAATTTACGTTTTCCATTTATAAAATCACTGAAATTAATAGCTATTGTAGTATTTGCATATTTAATGTCATGTTAAATATCACAAGCGTTAGATCAATATTTATAATTTGAAACGATTATTTGATTCGAATATAATTCTGAATTTTACTTTTCACCATTTAATATATACACAAAAATTGAGAATCAAATTAAATACAAAAATAATCTGAAAGATTATATCATAAATAAATTAAATATGCTATTATTAGATTATTCTGATTCTCGTCATTCATTTAATATAACGAATTAACAAATCTATAAATGCAAAGAATTTACAATACATGAAGAAATTAAACTTAATCAAAAACTAATATAACAAATATTGTATATGATTATTTTAATATTATTAAAGAAAGTTTCGTTTATAATTTCATAAATTTTCAAAACAAATATCAAGAGTTACCGTTTATAATAATAAAATTAATTTTATTAAATGAATTTATTACATTTTTTAAATGAAAAATCATCATTTATATATGAATTTAATAATCCACAATTTAATAATATATATATAATAATTTAATATAAATCCGTTGCCCAAAAATTGAGAAGCTCGAAACTCGTCCAACTTTTTACCGGACGGTCAAATTTGAATGTTAATTCAAATAATATTTACAACCCTGTTTATTGATATACTAAACATTCAGTAATTAATTTTATTCCCATTTACGTCAATACTTTTTTGAAGTGGTCGCGGCATGGATTTTATTAATGACTCCATCAGGTCCAACCCGATTTCCTGCCCGATCTCTTCGATTTTGTCAATCCACAGAATCAGTTCACGTTTTTTCTTATTCTATAATCTGTCCTTAATAATTTGTCATAGATTTTTTATGGGATTTAGGTCCGGTTAGTTCGCAGGCCATTTTAAGACTCGAATTCCCCGATTTTGCAACCAATCCTTGGTTGTTTTAGCCGTATGGGCGGTCGCGTTATTATGTTGTAGGATAAAGCCGTCCCAATATATAGTCCCGATAGTCTTTAATAAATTTGCGTCCAAAATTTCTTGATATCGGTACTGATCGACGCTACCGCAGTATATTTCGAGTTTTTTCCCCATAAACAATACCCTCCCCATATCATAATCTTAGGTCCGTTTTTAGGGGTTGTTTTTTCAAAACGTGATTTTTTCAATTCCTGGACTTTGTTCCGAAACAGTCGAAATAACTCTTGTCTGTAAATACGAATTTTGACCGGTCAAAATTCAAGTGTTCTACGCACGAAGCCACTCGAGCCACTTTATGAGAGGGGGTTACGAGGGATTTTTCGGGGGACTCACTTGAAGTAACCAGCCAGTTTTAAGTTGCGCCAAATTGTCGATCGATGCACCTCAGGTGTACCTTTCTTTGCCGTAGTAGTTCCAACTTGGGCACTTGACCATTTCGGGTGATGACGCGCAAATGTACAGATGCGCCGGCGATCATTTACGGTGAGTATTGTAGAAGTTCCTGTCCCGACTTTCCTGTCAGTTTCTTCTCCATTTTGAATTTTGGTCATCGTTCTATAGATAGTGGACAATGAAATTCGTGACTTTTTGTGAATAACCGCCGCTGTCTTGTGACCATTTTCGTAGAGGGTTTTGATTATCTCTCGATTCTCTAATTCTTACTTTTTGTTTGTAATATTTCCTAAAATCTCCATTATTGTTGTGATAAATCTTAATAACAAATGGAAGTATGTATCATGGGAATTAAAACTGGTATAACACACTATCTTTAATTTGCGCCGAAAAAAGTTAGCGCGAAAAGTATGCACAAAAACCTTTTCGTAATTTCTATGCAACGGACTTTAATTACAGCCGAATCTCAATTTACATTGTGTCATTTAAAACAAATCAGACATAAATGTAAATAAAATGAAAATGATAGAAGTATTATAATGAAAAATCAATCGGGCACAAGAGTGAGTTGCCGATGAAGGCACAGGCATAACGAATCTAAAGAACCGTCTCAATCGGTCATACCAGTGACTTGGTAATGGTCAGGCATAAGGCAAATTTACAAATATACACGCGGAGCCTCAGACTTAAGTTCCGGGGAATGTGACGCGTAAAAGTTCAATCATAAAAATATAGATAAATTTTTATAAAATCAGAGTTAAGTCAAACATAAACTTATGAACCTGCAACATAGAAATCCCTATACTCTTAACACAACACTCTTAGCTCAGTTAAGATTTAGCACTCAAACAGTGAGGATATGACTCAAATCCTCAGTGCCCATAATCATTAACATAAACATTTTTATTTTAGAAAATTGTAATTTTAGTAATGTTTATTGTTAATTGTTAAATGTTAAGCAAAGGGATAAAAAAGTGATTAAAGTGATAATTGAATTGTAATTTAATCTACATATATTTATACATCGATGACCTTACAAAATATGATTGCAAAATTCAATTTAATGTCGCATCAAAATTAAAACGCGATAATATAAATAAATTTATTTAAACGTTAGATATGTACAGTTTCAGAGTATGTAAACAATAATGAACGAATTCTTGGACCTGAATTATGTATAAACTTCAATCGCAGCATTTCTATAAGTATGACGGATTCACGTGTTATTCTATGCATAAATAGAGGCATGTTTAGATCATGTGACTGTCCGTGTTACTAATAGAATTGAAATATACTGACGCTCAATATTTTGAAACTGAAAATATATTACGTTTTTATTGCATCAAATTGAATAAATTTGCTTATATGTTTGGAAATTGAATAAAAATAAATATAACGTTTAGCATTAATGTATCTATATTTGTGCGGAACGTGTTTGAAAATTTTTTACACATTCGAGAAACACTCTGTATTGGAGAACATAATATACGGTTATGAAATATTATAAATAATCATAGGTCAAAATTTTATATTTCGTTCCGGTAAAAATGTTCACAAAAAATCATCGCACGTAAAATGTATAGAAATATGAAACATAAAATGCTGAGATCCCTATACTATAAGTAAATATGTCAAACAGCCACACGTCGATAACTCTGCAATTGGTTATATAGTGCAACAATATGATTTAATATATAAAATTTTTGCTTAAAACAATTTTTATATATTTAGTTAAAATAATTTAAATTCTAACAAGACCAAAAGTCCGGTGCTGCGCACCTTTTTCCAGTATTGCAATAG
>LBFL01014260.1:0-20234 GCA_000988845.1 Hypochthonius rufulus
TGTCAAAAAAGGTGAGGTTTGAGTGTATATATGTATATGTATATGTATATGTATAAGTAAATTAACAATATATTTATAGTAAAATTATATTCGCGGATATTGAATTTCAATGATTGAAATAGGAAATTTCAATTCAAAATTTCAATATGTTTTTATTTAATCTTTTAAAATTACACATAAAACCCTCTAAGGTGAGCATCCTCTATCGTGAATAACTTCTGAAACGTAAACAAATTCTTAGACCCGAATTATAAAAACTATGTATGTAAACCTTTGCTATATATATTTCAAATTTACTAACGTAAAATCCTCTATCGTAAACAAAAATTTTCTTTGCAACACGATCATATTATAGGGGTTTAAGTGTATGTTGAGCGTCAATTATGAAATCGAACTCACGATTTTCTAATTTGCATAATTCTAATTATAACATAAGGAAATTTTTCCGTTTATGGCATTTTAAATATTATTAATTAATTTTTTGGTGCATAATTCTTGTGAATTCAAAATCATAAGACCGTTAACATATTTCATGTTTTTTATGCGCGTAAAAAAGTTCGTGTCTAACGTATGTAAACACCAAATCATTTATCAAAATCTCTAATTCAAGAGATTCATCCTTTTGTATTGCAGTGAAAACCTTTTTCCGGAGATGAAAAATAAAAGATGAAAATCATATATCTCTGCTCCTAAAACCTAAATGAACGTAAACATGTTTTTGTGTTCCTTTTACCTCTATTATAAGACAAATAATTTTTTTTTCTTTATCTTAAGTGAGCAGTTCTTTTATTCACATCTCTACAATTAAATATTACGATACATACAATTATTTCACTGGAAATAGACTGTTACTATGGGCTAAAAGAACATTGTATAACATTGTCATTTTCTATTACATAAGATGCATTGCATTGGTTATACTCATGACAACCGAAGTGTTTTGCAATAATCAAAGCATAAAAGTGTCGATAAAAGGGAAATGAATTGATGTGAAATTCCATACGAACATAAAATTCGAGTGTAATATTAGAATAGAACATTAACCCGCTTTTATAGTTTTCACGGAATAAAGATAAAGATGGAGATAATATCAAAATTCTCTTTAAACTTCCATTCTGAGAGCTCTGTACTCATAAAACTGCATCCCGAAGAATCTATCTCTAAGGGCTAAATGTTAGTGTGATATGCACGTGCAATGCACGCTCACAGCTTAGGGTTGGTGATTACAAATTTAGCAGACGTTCGATAAAAATAGATGATAATAAACGCAGTCATTCATTTTAGAAAAATCTTTGACTAATCTTTTGGTACATTTTACGCTCAGAGTAAAACTTATGCAATACATTTCGTTGGAAAAACTTTTTATAATGACTAATGATATGTTCCGTGACTTTTTAATCTATGATACTATCTTAATATTATTTTTATTCATTTGTGACTAACTCTTTCGCACCATTAATGACATCATAGTAAACGGGTTAAGTCGTCGCTTTGTCTAAAAAGTTTGTCATTTGTCTGCCAAATTTTAAATCTATTATAAGATTTACAATTAAAAACACGTAATAATACCTATGAATACATTAGACTAAAACTGACGTTAATACCTATGAACACATTACACTGTAACTGACGTTTTACTTTTTTATTTAATGTTGCATAACATAGAATTTAAATCGGGTGCAATGAAATGAAATGTTTCGTAACGGTATTATAAAAACAATTCGCTATGAGTTCACTTTCCTAATCCTTCATTTAAAATCAACATAATTACTTTCGCTTAAATCCGAGAGTAACAAAAAAACAAGAAATTTAATTTAAGACACATTAATTCGGGGAAATGTTTATTTGGAACGCGTCCGTTTTGGGATTATATTAAATCGGTTAATACATTATCTGAATACAAAATCTGTAAATATTTTCCATTTAAATTCATTACCCATTAATACATTATAATAGTTTTGGTTCAACACTCAATACAAAAATCATTATTTTAATTATTTCCTGTAAAATAAACTCGAATTTCGTACGTATAAAATATTCTAATTAAAAATGTGTTCAATTTATTTAGGTTCTCGAATTATTCACCATAATGCGTGAATTAATCAAAGAGGTATTAAATAATCTCCCCGGTCATGGACTGCAGCGTTCGAGAAGCGGATCGGGACTCGAGACGATCCTCACGTATTCACATCAATTTGAAGTGATGTATATCGGAAGTATTAGGGTAATACGATATATTACCATATCATTTTAATTTCAATTCTAATCAAATGCTATCTCAGGTGTCACAAAAGAGAGCGCATCCAAAGGTTATTGATGAGGCCGTAGAAAAGTTTTATGAATTGGAAAAACAATGCGAAGAGACAAATGAGAATGATGAGTTTAAAAGTCGTCACAGCAGTGGCTCGAGTGTCAACAGTTTGCCGAACATTCCTGATTCAAATGAACAAATTGATTCGGAAGGAGAAGTGACGAAAGATAATGATGAGAAAAATACGTTAAAAGAACCAAAATATGTTGAAATAAGAGTATCACCGAAAAGGAAATTTTTTGTTCAGCCCGTGATTGAAGAGGGTAATGAGAAAATAGAAAAAGTTTCACCATCACCGGTATTATCTGATGAATTAGTCAGTCGTCTCCGATTACCGACGACACTGATCCCGAATACCCAAAGTTTAGACACTGATAGTGGAGCGGCACTTCTAAAAGAATTAAATGACTATCAGAGGAGAACATCCGTATTATTAGATTCTCCCGATCATAGTACAATCGAGAGGAAACGGTCAATGAGTGGGGATACGAATGAATCAATGCAAAAGCAGACATCACTTCCATTTGGACGGTCGAGGCTCGGATCGGGCGGATCTTTGGATTTTGGCCGAAGAAGAAATTTTCGATATCAGAATAAAACACTTTTATTTTTAATCGGAAGACTCGAGTTGTGTCTGATCAGCACAGATAAGCATAAAATAGTCCTCCACAAGACATTTAGTAATATATCGCACTGTTCTTCTGGTAATACAAATCCCGATCATTTCGGTCTTATATGTCGTGAACCCACAGTTAACACCACTGAATCATATGTAATTCATGTCTTCAAATGTCAAACTGAGAAATTAGTGAGTGAATTAATGCATTCACTTAAACAGGCATTCAGTAACGCATATCAGTCGAGTAAATCCAAATCAATTCAAATTTGTAACACGTGTCCAATGAACTTATTCAATCGGATATGTTGCGATGTCGAAGGGCTTAGTGATGATAACGCTCACGCGATTATTGTCAGTCGTATCGATGCATTATCGGGCAGAGATCGCGAAGAGATTATGATGAAATGTCACAACATTAAGATGAACTCAGTACATGAACACAATGAATTGTATATGATACTTTTGAAAGAGCTTTTCGAATGTAAACAGAAGAAACATTCACATACATGTGGAGGTGTTGAAAAAGGGATTATCGAAAAAAGAATGGACATGATTAAAGAAAAGGCCAAAAGTTCAATATCAAATACGTTTGAACAATTATTTAAGGTATAACTTTATTTATACGAAATGCTATTTAATGTAAATTGCATATGAGAATGTTTCAAATGCATGTTTTTATATTTCATATGTTTCTGATGCATGATAATAGCCAAAACTATTAATCCGTGTTAAGCATGAACCGATAATCCGTCAGCGGTCAGCGACAATTGAAGGGGAAAATGTGAGTATTGAGTAAATTTCTTATGCAATTAATACATTATGATATTTAAATCGAATAATAATTGTGTGTAGTTTTGTGCTAACTTAACAATAACATAATAAATAATTATCTTACAAAAAATAATGATTTTTTATTCTACAGTTAAGTCGTACAGAATCTACAGAAAGTGTTACATCCCCACATTCACCCGGAACTGCACCATCGACAGATGAATCGATATTTGAAGAACCATCACCACGACCGCGAAGCAATACATTGTCAGGGATTAAAGATATATCTTTAGAATCAAATGCAAAATGTCCAATAAGAAGTGAATCATTAACCGTTCATCAAAATCTTCCGTCGAAAAGTCCATTGTTGAATATATTTATGAAAGTGGGAAGTCAGAGCAAATTACCAACAATGAACATCTGTGATGATTACCCTCAGAGTAATGACCGAAATGCCAGGAATGGGAGTTCCTCATCAGGATCAGCATCGTGGCGTCAATCAATTTTTAATAGCGTTTCATCAAAAACTAATTATAATAATAAATTAATAGCCAAAGGTATGGATAAGGGTATGATTAGTAAATCCTACGAAATGAATGATATACCAAAAAGAAAGACCCGTGAAGAACTGAGGGAATTATGGAAATTGGCGATTAAACAACAAATTATGTTAAATAAAATGGATTCGGAAAACACGAAACTAAAGGGTGAGTCAAACTTTTAATCGCCAAAACGTGAATCTTTTAAAGTTAATCCGTTATTTATAATTTATCTCATTAATCATTAAACAGTGAATCAAAGTGTTGCTTCTGACAAACGAATGAAATTGGACTATGATGAGATACCCAATTTTAGTGATGCCACAAAACTATGGGACGCCACTAAAATATGGGATCATCTGATGCATGAGCACACACAAAATCCTAATTTAGAGCTGAGTGAGAATCAACTAAAACATGCCATTTGTTTAGGTATGAATTATCAGAGTTCATTATGATCAATCATTGAGTTAATTCATCGCTCAGGATTCATGTTTAAGATATTCCGCCTCCGCTCGTAACTGATCGTTCATTTTAATTTCTTAATTTAAAGTTCGCATTTTTATATTTTTAGGCGTACCCCGACATAAAAGAGGTGAAATTTGGAAATTTTTGGCCCAACAGATTAAGGATGCAAACATTGTTGAATGCCCTCATATGAACACACCTTACAGAGAATTGTTGGGTCAATTGACCAATCAGCAGCACGCTATTCTTGTAGATTTGGGTATGTGAAAAGATATTGAATTTATTTTATTTTATTTATATTTAATATTTAATTGAAATTTAATTTATTTTTATGTTTTAATCGATTATCATAAAAATTTTGCATTTGAAATTTGTTACGATTTTATGAATCAATTTTTTGATATTTATTTTTTAATTAAATATGCTGAAAATGATTTTGTAGAATATAAATGCCGAAAAACTAAATTATGAAACTTTAAAAATTTCAAATTTTTTTTACAAAAATTGTAATTAACAAATTGCTTTTACCCTAATTTTGTACCCATTTGATTGGGTTCTGTTTATTTGGTATTTTCAGATATTGGACCCCTCTAACGTGAATAACCTCTTTAGCATAAGCAAATTCTTAGACTCCTTAGACCCGAATCATATAAGCCTTTGCTATTTCCTATCACAGTAATGTAAACAATTATTATAAACAAAATATCCCGCTGCAATATGGTAATGTTAGAGAGGTTTAAATGTATAATAATAGGTTTAAAAATTATAAAATTGATTTTATTATATTTTTCATTCCATATACACATAAACTTCTCTAACGTAAATTATCTCTATAACACAAAGAAACCTTTCGACCCGAGCGATATAAACCTCTATAATATAAAAATCTCTATCAAAAAACATAAATTTCCAATAGTAATAAATGTTTACTTTAGAAAGGTTTATGTGCATTTAAAAGTTTAATCTTCGAGAAAATCGTACTCTGAATTACATAAATTGTTTTTCTATCAAAAGATGGCGCTGATATCGCATAACAAAGTTTTTTATGATTTCATTAAACTCTTGATTAATTAGCATTTAAATCACATGAAAAATATGGAACAAATTAATGAATATTTAGTGAATGATTACTAAAAATGTGGAGCAAAACAAATAATAAATAAATAATAAGAAAAATCATAAATACAAACACTTTCACATCTGAAAGAAATTTCAATATTCTTGAAACACCATTGGCAATGATAATATATTTTCTATGCTTTAATTATAGTGCAAGAAATTGATGAATCCATTGAATGACTCTCAATATTTACAATTCAAATGAGTTTTGTCGCAATCATATCATACATATCATATAATAATTATACAGAAAATCCTTTAGAATTCTCTGTATGATTAGGAACATATCACGACTTAAGTTTAATTAGCCTCACCTTAAATGTATTCGTCTGTATGCATCTCAATCTCAGGTGAATTATAAAGATACCTTTAAAATTGTATATGTAATGGTATATTGTTGCTAATGAAAGGTCTTGTGTCGGTTTTCACAAGTTTATTGCTCACGCATTTCACTTTTAGGGGGACACGAACCAATGAAAAAAGTCTGAAAATATTTAGCTTATCACTTAATCAGAGAGTGTATCGGCCCATCATTACGATTAAAGAAAAGAGTTTTAATTTATTTGACCATTTTTGACATTTACCATTTGAACTCTTTGAGAAAAAATAATAATAATAAATATCTTAAATTCCTGGTACTTTCAGGTCGAACCTTTCCAAAAGTGCCATTCTACGCGCAACCATTGGGTCCCGGACAACTTTCATTGTATAATCTCCTCAAAGCATATTCACTTTTTGACACGGTAATGTTCTACAACACAATAAGTTAATATCGAATTTACAAATATGTCATAACTCTTGTACTTCTACTTCAGGAAGTGGAATATTGTCAGGGGTTAAGTTTTGTTGCGGGGATTCTTTTGCTTCACGTGCGTACCTTTAATGTTAAATTTTCTAGTTTATGGATACATAAAAATTCTTTCCATAACTTTATTAATAATTCTTATTTTATTTATTTATTCGTATATCCCCGTTAAATGCATTTTTTATTATTATTACATTAGATGAATGAAGATGATGCCTTTGAAATGATAAAGCATCTATTATTTCATCGCGGACTGAGGAAACAGTATAAACCAGAAATGGACGCACTACAGGTATGGGATGATGATGATGATCATCAGCATAAAGATAAGAATAAAGATAAGTTCAGTACTCATAGCGGGAGGGGGAATGATGTGAATGTAAACAAAAAAGCAGAACAAACAAATTGTAGGAGTTGAACATAACGATTTTTCCATCAGTTTATGCACAGCATTTCATTAGTGATCGCTTTTTCATCTCAAAGCGATTTTTACCTCATTATTGAATGGGCATTAATGAATAAAAATAAAATAAAGTTACATGTTTATGAGTTTATTCTTATGATGCAAATTTCTATCACAATGAACTCCGTGTGTGTTATTCGCAGACCCGTTTTTGTTTGGAACTCAATGTTCTGAATAATCATTTCCATTTTCTGAGATTTCAAAACCCATTCTGTTCACACTGAACATTATATTTTATTTTCAAAGTTCAATTTCCAATAACAAAAGGGGTTTTAAATTTTGTTTTTCCATAAACATTGGCAAATGAATTATTTAATGAGGAGGGTGTACCCACGATGACCATAGTCAGTCATACCCTACCTTAAAAATATTGCGTTTCATGAAAAAATCATAGTGAAAACTCTGAATTACAAAAGCCAACGCTGAGATTCCCGCTGTGATTTATTATGATAAAATACTTGCGGATGCATTCGCACACTCTACGCAATCAGTAAAACCAATATGAAAAGGGGCGGAACACAATTTACATCAATAGGATAATGATTATGGCTTTAATGATGATTTTACTAAAGAAAGAATTAACAGTTAATCTTAAGTATTTTTCTGTCATATGATAATAGCGAATATATCTTTATAAATATTGCGATTATAGATGCAGCTCTATCAATTGACTCGACTCCTCTATGATCGTCACCATGCAATTTATCAGCACTTTGAACATCATGATATATCCCCGACTTTATACGCCGCACCGTGGTTCTTAACCCTATTTGCATCTCAATTTCCATTGGGTTTTGTCTCCCGACTCTTTGGTTAGTGTGTTAATGTTGTGTTAATGCTATTCCTTTGGGCGTTATCCTTTTTAATAGTAATTTCTATTTTAATTTCTAATCATTGCAATTGATGAAACCTCAGATATAATATTCGTTTACGGAATTGAGGCGATCTTCCGATTGGCATTGGCATTGCTCATGACTCACGGTGATGCATTACTACAATGCCATAGTTTCGAGTCAATAATGGATTACCTAAAGACAGCTCTTCCATCGATGGACATTACTCAAATGGAACAGGTTTTTAATCAGGTATTAGCAACGGATATCAAAAAACAATTAGACGCGTATGAAGTTGAATATCGTGTTATTCAAGAGGAGATGCAATTTGCTTCCACTAAAGCCAGTGTCAAATCAGGTAAATCCAGAGACGAGAGTATGACAATGAAAGGATCGGACAGAGAAAAGCAATTGGAATGTGCGAATAAAGATTTACGCAGCGAAAACATGGAACTATCAGAACAGATTCACGTGCATCATTCGACGATCCATCAATTGGAATCGTCATGTGATAATTATTTAAGCACAATTAAGAGATTAGAAACACGTGTGAGGTCTTTGGAAGATGAACGCGATGCGTTAATGCACAGCGTTAAATCATTGCAGAGACGTAATGAAAAACTAGAAAATTCTGTTTCTCTTTTATCTTCTACTGGTGTTGCCTCTTCTGATCCAAGAAAAATTGATGACGGATGTGATAAATCAGGAGGCGGTACGAATTTATTTTGAAATGGTCATTAATTGACTATAATCCTTTACAAAATAAAATTTAAATTATTAGGGAGGAATAGTTTTGGTCAGCATACGCCGACTTTTAATATTAGTATTGAGGCAGATGAAAATGGTGAACGCGAATTGGAAGATGAAGATACTGATTATGAAGATGAAGATGCGAATCATAAGCATGATTCTGACAGCGATAACTGTCACAATCGCACCCAAAGTGATGCGAGTGTTCTCAGCATTTAATTTTGTAGGGAAATGTTTATTATATAAGTTTATCATAAGTTTACTATAAGTTTATTATAAGTTTATTATAAGTTTGTAGTTATAGTTTATATCTAATTATATATTAATATATACATTTATGGTATTTGAAAAGCCTTTGGCTAAAGCACGATGCTCTTACATATACACTTAAATCAGAGTCATGAATTGCATAAAAATGAGTTTTTAAAACGTAAATTAATTTACTTTTGACAGATTTGAATCACTCACATGCTGATGACAGTGATGACACATGACGCCACATTCTTAAATGTATCGATTACATTTGATTAGTTTTGCTTAATGTGTATAAATTTAATATTATTTAATATGTTATTAAGTGTTGCGTGAGCGTTAATTGATAACACTCATTATTAAGTACATTTAAATTACGTACATAATTGATTATAGGTTTAGGTATTTCTTAAATATGTCATGTGTCATGTATGAGTTTTGAAAAAAAATTGAATGATCAATGAATATATTTATTTATTAAAATTTTAAATTTATTAAAATTATTAAAATCATAACGGTTATTAATATTCATTGAATATTAATAATTATAACGGTCATAAGATAAACACTCTTATGTTATCTGATAATTTTGATAGTAAAAAAGTGTTAACACTTCATGTTAATATGTTAATAATTATATTAATATTTAAAATATTATGATATATTATGATATATCCTAAAATAAACTTAAATAAACTAACATATTTTATAGAAAAAAATACTTCAGTAATATATTTATTTCTGAGAATTCAATAACTGTTTTAATGTTCGTATTGAAAATTCATTTGAATGCATAAGAATTTAGTAATGACAAACTTTAACCGCGTTTTTCAATAACTAACTCAAGGATCAGGGATTTAATTATGGGTGTAACGGTAAAGATTAATCTCCGTTTTGTAATAATTTCATATTCTATGGTGATATGCGCTGACAATATTTATATGCAAAATATGATTGAAAAGTAAATGAATATTTTCGCGATTTAAGAAATTAATTGAAAAATTTCACAGAAATGCTAATTTTTTATTATTATTTTTTTCAAATTTTTGCTCCATAAATATTGAAAGTCATTAACTGTCATAAAAATTCAATGAATATTCTAAATATGATTAACTTTCACGTATCAACATTCGGAAGATATTACAAAGTGAATAATAATTATTATTAAAATTAATTATTAATAAACTCTTTTTTGATACCATCGATAGAATTTTCATGCACCATAATTAACTTTATGCTTTCAATCATTAAACAACATACACATGTATAATATATTTAATATATTATAATAGGTTTGTCAATTAAAGTAAAAGTTTTATAATCATATGATATTTTTAAATATAGTTTTTAATGCATTTTTGCATATTTATTAATATTAAGGATATTCAAATTGAGACATTAAAAATGAAATATTCCAAAAATAAAGTTTAAAGAATTCAGGAAATTGAATTTAACGAAAAACAACAATGAAATGATCACATCGTTTAATAAATTACGATAATATAAAAGGGATTATCAGGATTAAAGAGAATAAAAATCGTCCATAACTTATGACTGATTTGTATTCTAAAGGACGGTTAAACGATATTTTAACCAAAATTCATTGAATTCGATAAAATGTATACACTTTTTAAAGATTTAAATGTAATTTTTCAATAAAAATATAATACAGAATATTATTTTAAGGCCCTCGTGACTTTGACACTGGAAAACACAGTGTTTTTTAATATATATTATAATATTATTATTCTTAATTACCTGACATATTAATCATATATGACATAAATATGTCTTTTTTATTGACAAATCAAATTATGTCACAATAAATCGTGATACTGTCGCTTATTCATGGTCAAAACGCAGTGATATTTAATTAATTCAATAAATTTCAAAGTTTAAATGTGTCTTTATATTAATTTCGTTTATGACCCTTAACTGTATACATTATTATTATTTTATCGTCATTTTTAATGGTGTTTTTCAAGTTTCAATGTCATTTTTCAATTAATTCCAATGATTATTGTTTATTGTTCTGTCGATATATTGTATTTCAATTAATGTTCTTTTTGATTATGGCTTTTCAATTAATCATACTGTTTGAGTCACGATGTTTATCATTATGCAAGAATCTTACCCTTATCTTAAGTGATTTACAGGGATACTGCAGTATAAAAGTTGAACTTTATTAATGTAACTATGGTCATAGTTGGGGTATTTCATAGATATCCCATGACCTCCGGAACTTAAAAATTTCCATAATTATAGCATATATAACCGCATAGAAATTATTCGAAGGAAATTTTTAAGTTTCATGATCTCCCCCCTGTGCCTAGACAATGTGCAACTGGTCATAGATCAGTTTCGTGTTACCATTATGGTTGTGCATTCAGTATTATTTTGCATTTAATTAGCATTGAAATATTAATTAATAAATTATAAATTATTAATAATAATTAATGAGAACGGTTAATTATTATTTAAAGTGAAATGATAAAATTTAATCCTTGAAATTAATAAGTAATTAATTTCTAATTAATTTCTAGTTAATTTCAAATGACTAAAAAGCAATTTTCTTCGCAATGCAATTATCCTCAGAGATAATTATTTGTGAATGACTAATAAACAACCTTAAGAATGTGTGTATCACATCATTGTATCCTTTTATCGATTGACACTCATCTCATTCCTCAAATGATGCGTTTCTATGGAAACCATCTCTAGATTGTGCTATATTAAGGAAAGTGTTTTGTGTGAACAGATTCAATCAAAATATGTTCAATTTACTCAAAGATGTGTCTGTTGTCTGTGGCAACAAAATCTTAACAATAATATGCATCGCATCGGCATATGTTTGACGATCGCACAAATAGAGTATCCGAATCATGAATTACCATATTTATGAAATGTTAGCATTTATATTCCTGTTTCATTGAGGTGAATGCGAATATCCTTTAAACAAATTACAGTGATTACTCATATATCATATTGGATATTACAATTACATGAATTGGGAAGTAATGTGTTCATTTCAATTGATTTACACCAATGGTAAGCATAAACCGATATCATTTCCTTAATAATAAATTAGTATCATTTGAGATTTTTGCAAAAATCCCACACATAAATGAAGGTTAAGTTTAATACGCTTATATAATACTTATAATAATTTATTCATTATTTGCGATTTCTTATGATTTAATAGATGTGCGTATGTTTCTCATTTTAAATATTATGATTAAATATTAAATATTGGATTATGATGTAAGAGCATTGCGGTGATTATTATAAATATATAAATATATATATAAATATATATACATATAACATACACGGTTAATAACGCCCAAAAAATAACATTTCTTTTAATAAAAATAAAATATATTAACAGATCTTACACCATATAAACATGTTTATTATAATTTACTTCTGATCTCAATTGGAATATATATTTTAAAATTTAAATTTCCATTATGGCAATGGTTATATATATTTTATATCCCTAATAATATAATGCATTGTTTTTTCTGCATAATAACCGACCATTGCTTTAATTTTTGGGTTAATCATTGCATAATATAATTGTGAAATGTCACTTATAAATTATATAAATAATAATTATGCAGTTTTATATTTGTAAATTTATTATTATTATTTTTAAAAACTCATTAAACCCCATTTTCAACAGTATCCATTGAATTAAAGAATTATTTGATAATTCATGACTTAAGAGTTATAATAAATGCAAATGTCTTTAAATTATACGAATATATATAGTTTTTTGCATGATATACATATATATATACATATATATATATACATTAATACATAAATGTCGGCATTTGCTATTCAATGGATAAAGTATTTGAAAAGTTATTTTTTAACTTTTTGAATGTTAAAGTACCATTGATGTGGTTTTGTCATTTCAACAGCGGTGTGATAATAAATGACCGAAACCACACCCCTGTAATACCATTTTTTACTAATGTCATCTCTGAAGGCTCAGGTCATGAGAAGTTTAATAAATTGTACAAATCAAATGATTATCCCCAAATTGAGCGTTCGCATTCTCTTCATCAATAATAATTACAACTGACTTCATATGTCATTGTGTGGGTCATGTTTGCAATTGAAATGTAAAGTTTCAACTCATGTTTGAACGGCAATAGTTAATGATGATTTATTTCTAATAAAAAAGGGAATTTTATTTTTTAATCGTTAATCATTTGTACGGCAATTAACATATAAGAAAATTGCCGATAATTGCCATTTAAATTTTATTTTTATCACATGATTTTTCAAATTAACAATGATTATAATATTTATTATATTAAATCCATGCATTCATGTTATTGACAATTGATCATAGATCATAGATCAATAGATCTACAGGAAGGGTTTATGTTCAGTTTTCATGTTTTTCCAAATTTTATTGAAATGCACACCTAAGATCCTATTGAATGACATATTAAATTTACAGCATATAATTACAATAATATAATTATTATATGATTAATTATATAATTATATGAAAGAGTTTAGATTAAAATCGGAAATTTAAATTCTTTTTTCAAAGAAACTGTAATGAGTTTTTGTTGAGTTTTTAAAACTCTATTAATAAGCTATCTTAGCAAAAATTAACCCCTCGAAAAATTTAAGAAAAAATTAGCAAAAAATCATGAATTTTGGCAAAAAATTGAAATTTAGAAAAACTAGAATATTTTCGAAATTATCCTCCCTCTTTAAATATGGGCAAATCTGATGTATGTTAAAACTTTAAATTCGTAATTTTATAGCTATTTCATTGAAATATACAAAAAAAACACGTTTTACGAACTGTGATATAATTTTTTTTAAAACTATAATAATATACGGAAAAAATAAATAAATAGAAACGGGGATATGCTCAATGACGTTTCACTTATATTTTCGTATTATAAAATTAGGGTAATTAATGTAATTTTTGTGCAAATAATAATAATACACTCAAATATCGGTTTTCTTTACTGATTGTGTCAGTCAAAATGTCTAAAAGAAAATGAATACGAAAAACCAAATCTGATTCTTTTAATGTTTGCAAAATATGGTTATTAAAATATGTAAAGAAAATAGAGTTTTAAAAAAATAGGAATACAAAAAAGTGAGGTGTGAGTATGATTATTTTTAAAGAAATTTTTTGAGACATTCTGATATTGAATTTGTCCAACATTTTCATTTGTACGGTGATCACCCTAATTTTTGATAATAATTTTTGATAATAATCAATTGAAATGATTTTAATTTTTGATTTACAAATATTAGTGAATTGTTTAATTAACCGATTAATATTATTATTATTATTATTCAATCGGTGGATATTTAAAAATAAACACTTTATAATAAACGAGTGAACAATGATCATGCAAAAAATCATATTTACATATTTCTTTTAATTCAAATTCATTTATAAAAAATATACATTTTTAATGTTTGCATTAAGATTAATAATAAAAGTATTAATAATACTGAGAGTTTATATAAGGATTTTGTATAATCACCGTAACGGGGAAAAACATATTTACACGATAATGATTATACATTAACATGATAAACATTTATTTAGTTTTTCTTTGATATAGTGTTTTGAAAGGGTAAACTTTAATTGAATTTGTCAATTAATTTAAAAAATGAGATTATACAGTGAAAAATGATATACTTTTATAATATTTATATTTATCTTTAGCGGCGCTTTAGATTATAATTATAGATATAAATTATAATTAATCGTTTGAGAATTTTATATTCTTAAACAGTACTTTTCCCATATTCATCTGCACGAATATTTTACGCCTGAATGATGTGAAATGATTTTAAAAATAATAAATTTGTATTCTTAAATTTACTCCATATTAATAGATTTATTTGAGCAAGACGGACGGTCATGTGATCTAAATATGGCTTGATCAATACATTTAGTATGTCACGTGAGTCCGTCTTATTAAATAAAATGCAGTAATTCATAGATCAACTATATATAGGTATTAAGTTAATGTTAAGTGCAATTTATAATACTGTTTTAATTTCGCTATAAAATTTATATCATAATTATAGTGACCATTAATTATGATGCAATTAACCTTAGAATATGGATTAAAATCGGGACAAATTATTAAAAGACTATACTTTTAATATTTAATTTTAGAATTATGTAAAACTATTATTATAGTATCAGTTTTTATTCGTCATATTTTATTAAATTTTGATATTCTCTTAATTACATTAAATTCTATTCATGTGAGATGTTAATAAGACTTACATGGTTACAACTCAACCATGTAAATACGCCAAATTTTATGTTTTTAATAAATTATTAATAATACAGTACAATAGTATTCGGCAAGATCTGAAAATATTTAAAGACCTAAGTCTATGCTAGTCTAATGCTATGTTAGGGGGTCAGGCCTATTTTTCAAATTCTCTAAAGAGGGAGTTAACTTCATGCTTTTCTATGTAATTTTCCTAATTTCTTTGGGAGTACAATACCCAACCCTTTACCCGAATACAGGTACAGTATATCTGTTTTAATTCGGAACATGTTTGAAGTTTATAGTCTCAAATCAATCACTTTGTNNTTTTTTATATTGTTTTATATCAATCACTCTGTATAAATACAGTAATTACAATACGGTAATGTGTGTTTAAAATAAAATGCTAGTAATTTGATTTATCATCATTCGTTGCATAAATTATTATAAAAATTAATCTAAAAAATATATTGTATTATAATGGTTCATATGATTGCAATTAATGTGTGAAATAAATTAGTGTTTTCATGTATAAATCAAATATAAAATATTCGTGTTCTATTACTTTACCACAAACCGATGGTCATGATTTATCATTTTCTCCCCTTTAAATATATTTATAATATTAACCATTAAAATTGATTTATATTCAATTTGAAACCGCAATTATACACAAATGTATTTATTTTATTTGAAATTCAAATAACAATAATAAATCCGCATCATCATTCCCTATCAGAAGCGCTGATATAATCACCATTAACTTTCGGATCATAAATTTAATCTCATACAACACTATTGCATTTAATAATTTAAATTTGCAAATAATGCAATAACGGGGTTAAGAGTCGAATCTCATTTCGATTTACTTTTTTAATGTTTTCATATTTTCTTAATTTTTTATATCCTTCTCTTATGTCATTCTCAATGATACCGTAACGCCTCATCACGTCCCTGTAATAAATATTTACAAATTCTTCCTCATTTTATGGTGAAATAATCGATTCTTATGCTACTTTTTATGCCGTTTTATGAATCGTACAGCATATTTATTTTAATAAACATTAGAGTAGAATCCCATAACTTTATAATTCACAAAAAGGCGTCTATGAACTCCTTCCCTATACAATCCTTGTACAATTCCTGTACAATCCCTGTATAATCCCTGTATAATCTAATAGTTCATGTTAGGGAATTTGTATTATAGTCATGTTTGAGAGGTCAGTCCGAGTGAATAGTAAGGATATTAGTTTGGGTGTCAAATTAGCATTAAACAGAAATTTTTTTAATTCAGAAACCCGTACTTATCTAAATGAGAATTCATGAAGTGCTACCATGAAGTACTAACATTTTAATTTTTTGTGTGTATATTAAAGTAATTTGTAATTTATCATTCCATTTACCATCAGAATTAATCAGGATTTAGATGTTTAAATGTGTTATAATAATATTTTATGGATTTATATTTTTAAAAAGCCGACCATAGATGCATTTCAATGTAATTTTCTATGGTTTACCATTGAGTGTTTGAATTTAATTAGCAAATAATGTCATGTTATGCATCAATTTATATATATATATATATATATATATTTAAATACTATAATTTAAAAACCAATTAATAGTTTATAATGTTTGAGTAATTATCTAATAATTACAGTAATTATCAGTAAAGTATTTAAAGTTTATAATTATTTGCTTCGAGTCATTTGAGTCATTAAAGGGGTTTCAATCGGGAGCCTTTCACCAAATAATTGGGTGTGGTGAATAACGAAACATTTCTCTTATCAATTATTATTATACTGATCGATATCTGAAAGTACCAATTTTGATCCTAATCAATTATGCAAAAATAATTTTGAAATTTTCCAAATAACCCTGTCCTTGTGCTGTATTAAAGTAGAAAATTGTGAGAAAATAGAATTTCAGCATCCGTTTCGCTGTGAAATTTAATCACAAAAATCAAAATTATGAATATTTTATGATTAATAATTTTATAATAACAAAACTAAAATGAAATTAATTTAATAAATTAATTTTAAAACACAACAAAAATGTCATTACGTGCTTTAGTTAATCGATTTGCATTTTTTCAAATATAAATTCCGAACTTTTTTTTCTTTCAACACTCTGATCAAATGTTACAGATGTTATTAAAAAATACTCACACCCATACTCACATTCATTTCGGCATAATTCAGAACTTAATTATAATTTTTTTATTATTATTAATTTTTTCATTAAGTGATATGTCAACATTATTAAATGGCAGTTGAGGCTGTTATAACATTAATTAATTCAATTGTCTCGTTAAAAGGAAAATAAAACTTAACATAAACATAAACATATATATATAAAGAAGAAAATTGGGGGGATGTGAATGAAAAATTAATTTAAAATTGTCCATGTAAAAGGATATATGATTTCCTCAAACACCTAAATAGATAAGGACAGAATGAGAATTGTCGGTGAGCATATGCCGTGAATGAAAGTGTCTAATGAAAAATGAAAGTATAATACTATCATAAAAGTATCTCAAATCGTGATAATTTTCAATTCGACACTTTTTTTTCAGCATCAGCATCATTAGATCGTTGTGAAAATCTATGCTAAAACGTTGTGCTTGACATGGTTCTGTATAAAAACATAATATATTTTTTAATTTCTCATATATTGATGCATCACTCTTCGGTTCCCCTAATTTTTTGATGCCACAGCATACATAAAGAAGCATCATGAAAATTATCTTAAACAGTATTAAAGTTCTTTTAACTCAATACCACACCGGGGATCTGAAGTTTACGATTGTTCGGGAAAATGAGGTTTAGAGGTTCGGTTGTCGCAACCATGCTTTGCAATACATAAACATATCTACCCACAGCCTTCACTATGCCAATCTTTTGAGTATTATTTTTTCTCATTTCACCATTTGACTGTAGTGATTAGAATCGCTACGTTAGGTTAACTATGAAATACTTGAAATGACGTCCTTGGCCTGAGGCAATACAGCGGAACTTCTTGCTATTATCGTTTGGGGGCAGGGAGTGTCGGGAGGGTTCGGGCGTGGATAATGCGAGTGAACCTTTCTTTTAATTTTACCATTTTTTGCTTTTCTCTCCTCTATTTTCTCTCACAACGGTCAAAGAATGTCATTTTAATTTGTTTGTGTCTCTCTCCACTATTTTTTTGTCTCTTTTATTCTCCGCATCTTTTAACATTTGATGACACCGGTTGACGAATATTTTTATTGACACCGATGGGCGAATATATAATATATTTTCTAAATAAACAGATAAATTAAACACATTCTTTAAATTTAATGGTATCTTAAAGTGCATGTTTATTCTGTTTATATTTTGTGAACTCTGAAAAAGTGATTTTAGAAGTATTTTATGAGATTATGAGAGTGTAGATCAATGCACATCGACATGAAATATTCAACAGTTAATGTCGAACAATTAAGTTGAAGTGCGATTGACTATGTATTGTGAGTGTTTCGGTGGCATTTTTAGATACTGTTGATCCACAAGGTTATGGTTAATTAGTTTAGGGTCAGTGGACTCAATATCATGTATCCTCTTTGTAAGATGTGTTTATGCCTAAATATATACTAAATGCGGTTCTGGTCTTTTTCCACGCCTTTTCTAGTGTCTGAGACACATGCTGAGGAACCATTAAATTGTCGATATTTGATCCGTCTCAGCATTTGATAGTTCTGCGGCAATTCCCGGAGTGACTCTGGAATTGGAATTTCGAGATTATGTGAGTTACATATGCATGATACTTAATTAAGGCCGTGATACATACGATGCATACGGTCGATTTAAGATGCTATATTTGTAATGTGTGTAATGTTTGTCAACAAATGATGGGATTCCACTTTAGAGAGGATATTTGGAACAGTATATTATTAATTTTATTATATGGGAGCATATAAAATTATTTAACATAAAATCTTACATGACAATTATACATATCTTTTTTATGGTGAATAAAGTGTACAAAGATTTGTTGAGATGATTCTCGCCCCATTTTCTAGCGTTATGAATGCATTACTTAAATTATATTGAATTATATTGATGCACCATAAGGTGAATTAACATTTAAAGAAGTCTTATGCTGTATTTGCGTGTCTCATCGGACATTAAATGCCATCACTCTTATGAAATTTATAAAAACAGGACAATTCATTTATTCAGTATGCGCCGTCAGATGCTCTTAATCATGAATATAATATTATAATATAATATTGTATAATATAAGAGATTCGGTAATAATTTCCGTAATCACCCATGACATGCGATAATGAAATTGCATTCGTTTTTAGTTCAATTTAATCAAATAGCATAAAATACCATAAAATTGCTACATTTGGGGCATACTTGAAAAATGTCTCCCATTCTATTGTGTTACGCATAATGGACATTCATTTTATTAACGTATTTACAACAGTCAAGAATATAATTTAACATTATTATGCTTTAATGTATTTATAATTGACAGCGTAGATTAAATGTGTATTAAATCTTTACAATAACTTAAATATTATAATTAAAAATTTGCATATAAATATTATATTACTTTATTCGTTCGTCAGAATAAATGTTTAAAATGTTTATCGGAAATATATTCATATTAAATATTAAAATAACAGAAATTAATAACGCTCTAAAGTTAAATGCCGATAAAAAAGAAATTTAATTATATTTTTAAAATCCATGGGATTATATTGTGCTGTTTATTCGTTTCTAAATCTAAAGATTTATTATAATTCAAAATAAATGATAATTTTTTTTCTTATTTATATATACACATATACATTGTATATCAGACTTAAGTTTTAAATTAGATAAAAGTTCATTTAAAATTGTGTGATGAATTTTTAAATTACAGGAAATTTCTAGAAAATTTAATCTCATACAAGAACATGATTTTCACGATTGATTTTTAATGTTAATTAAATTAGGAATTAATGGTAATTTATAATTCGGAAAAATCTGCGAAATAAATATTTAAACCCTAA
>LBFL01014260.1:23484-35507 GCA_000988845.1 Hypochthonius rufulus
GGCGTATTGTCTCTCTCCTCTGCATCCTTTTATCATTCTTTTTTAGTCTGACTGATAAATAATGATATTTTTGCTTTACGTATACATTATATGCTTACGTTTCCCTAATCGTGAATTCAGTCGCGTTTCATCTGTGGTTTTTATAATTTCATATCACTTAATGATGTCTGTTGAGGCGCTAATAATTTGATAGTTTTATTTATACGTATCACTTAAGGGTGAGTTATCGATTCAAATATCATTGATATAATTATAGGTTAATTAATATATTATTTATAATATATTAATTATACATTAGAATTATTAATGCTTAAAATATTCATTTTAAAATCCAAAAATAGTATAATGATAAATGGAAAAATGAATATATTCCCTCATTTTTAGTTTTTTTATGAATAATATTATAGAAATTTTCGATAATATGAAACTATGCTATACCAGAATTGGGCGAATCCCTCATATTTTGCGGTATATTTCCAGTGTTTCTCTCGTCCCATTAAACGCCCGTTAAACTTTTTCCATTTAATGTTGACACAATCATGAGATAACACACCCAATCTAAATGTGCAAACGAAACAGTTGTTGCCTGTCATATCGCGTTATTGATATTCACGATCCTTTGCATATCCCTTAATCTAAGTTTAAATTAGAGAATACAGAAGTTGAACTAAACTAAACTGAATTAAACTATAGTTTAGTTTAGTTAGTTTTTAAAAATTAAAAATTCTTATAGTTTAGTTTGGAAATTTTGAAAAAATTTAGTTTAGTTTAGTTCCAGAAACGAATAGTTTAGTTTAGTCTAGTTTACTTTAGTTTAGTTTAGTCTAGTCTAGTCTAGTTCGTAATATTTGTAATATTTGCATTCTCTAGTTTAAATCCCCCCAATTTCTTGATTCTCTCAGACATTCCCCTATCACTGGTCTCAAACAAAAAACCAAACGACATTAAAAGAGATTTTTTTGTTGAAATGTTAAATCATCGCCATAATTAAAATTAATGGTCTCGAAAATAGTGATTGCATTTGCGTTAATGTTTTCCTTTCGATTAAATAGATTAATATATTAGTACTATTCATAGGCATAGTCATGTCCTTGTCCATTCACATCCATCTCAGCCTTGATTCTGATTCCGATTCTCATTTTATTTTTTAATAAACACATATATACATATACTCCCATAAATATAATAGCAGCGGAAAGCTGTTTAATCATATTCACCGTATTTGATAATACTGATTATGGTCTTTTTATATGTGAAGCAAATTGATAATTCAAAGACACTGCGTTTAAATAACGTATTATTTTTATATTACGTTATCACTTCTCAAATACTGTGTATACTGTGTATGCATTGAACCAATTAAATTCAATTTACTCTCAGCTGTTTCAAAAGCTATGATTAATTAAATCGTACGGCGTTTGTAAAATTTAAACTGTTTTTTTATAATGACATTTGCCAAATATTCAATATATGTCTGAGAGAAATTAATTGATCGTATATTGAAATTATTAATTATACACCTGAAGGAGTAATATGAGTAAATTGCGTTTTCACGAGGGACAAAGAAATAGCATCAATTATAACAAAAAAAAATTAATCACTGCAAAAGCATATACTCAAGTGTACACTCAACAGGTTAGGGTTAGACCCTAAATTGATTAAATGACCAAAAGCATTTATTGACTCTCATAATAAATTGTCATTGACACTGTTGTTTGTAAATTTCAACCGGTATCTTATGTCATACCCCTTCTTTCAGCTTAAGATTAATGATTTTATATTAATTTATCTTTAAGGTGAACATAATTAAGGATCGTTTTTCTAATTATTTAACAATTCTCAGTCAAAAATGTTAAAGTGTTTAAATTTCATTAATTAAACTCTGCCCCAATCCGTTAATGATCGGTTCACTTTCAGATTTCAGATTAACTTAAATAATGTTTACGTAAAATAATCATTGTTTTTTATTGAACACGTTTTAGTACCGCCTTTAGTAAAATAAATAATTTATTTCAAATTTCGTTCGCATCACTATTTTTTTCACTTTTTAATTGTGCATTTATTCTAAATTACATTACAATGGAGTAATGATAGAGGAGAGAAATTGTCCGACGCTTACAGTGTGAACATTTATCTGATTTCACGGTACAGTTATTAAAAGTTTTTTTATTTTATAACACCATTTGTTTTCATTAATCACGTTTATTTCATTTATTGATCTCATCTGCAGCATCTAAAAAACAATTGTACTCTTTAAAGGGTGTCGAAAAAAGAAGATAAATGAATAAAGAAGATAAATGAATAAATAAGTCAGGATTTTTTGTATACATCGATAAATACTTTCTTTGAAAGTGTTAGGGAATTACTCGAATTATTTTAAATGAATTTTATTTTTTTTAAAAAAAACTATTATTACAATTGACTATTTCATTGGATTCTTCCCTTAACCTTAAACTATTCATAAATCAGGTGTTAAACATTAACGTGTTGATTATTATTTTTACATAATTTTCCTCTTCGGAACGTGAGTTTTCTCCTATTCATGTACAATATGTTGTAATTGACATGATTATTTTACGTCACTCTTATCTCATCAATAAACGCTATGAAATTAAAGTTATCACATATATTCCATTCCCACCTCAATAAGGTTCACCTCTGTATATGAAACATTCTATTATACGATGGGTGTAATGTTCCTTTTATCTATTAAAATGTACATTCATGTACATTCATAGGATTCTGTAATAAGGTGTGTCTCAATTCAATTTCTAAGGCTAACGTTTTTTGTACGGTTATGTTATTTTATTATAATAAAAATATAATTTTAATTTTTTTAAATAGAAAATGCCGCATAAATTTCCTAAACTTTATACATGTTAAATTCACACAGTTTCATGTGTCAATAACACATATTTACTTTTATCCGGCGAAACACTTAATTCATAGTTTTATAATACACTTAACTTCATATTTAAGATAATTATATAATTATATGAAAAAATCATTGCGCGTATCGACCCCATTTGATGGGTTCGTATTCATGAATAACACTGTATTCAGTAACGATTCAGTAGCACTGTATTTAACAATAATAATAGGTACACATGTATTGAGACAGACTGAAGTTATTGGAGTGAAATATTTTTTTATATATTAAATTATATTCATCAGTCTTTTTTATTGTCATATATTTTCTCTCAATATTCGTATGCGTACAATGGTTGTATGGTTTTGTTTGACGGGAAAAATGATCTTTAAGTGTATTAAGTGTATTAAAGACTCACCCATATAATCCGGGACCAGAGAAAGCTAATTTAAGGGTGTAAACCTAATACATGGGTGTGGAACGAGCGGTATATCTTACACGTGCCAAAATCCAATACTCGAATATCCAGAAAATACTAAATTACTTAACATTACGATATGCCATTATTTAGTATCTCTGTGTATGTTATACAAGTTCATGACTTATGAAGTGGACTTTAATTTAATTTTATTTGAGTGCTAAGGTTAAACTG
The DNA here is from genome assembly GCA_000988845.1 of Hypochthonius rufulus. Classification (NCBI taxonomy): domain Eukaryota; kingdom Metazoa; phylum Arthropoda; class Arachnida; order Sarcoptiformes; family Hypochthoniidae; genus Hypochthonius; species Hypochthonius rufulus. The sequence continues at coordinate 27,006 of LBFL01014260.1, forward strand.
TGCTCCAAATAAATAAGTGAATTTATTTTTGGTACATTTGAACCGATATGTGTGTTTAGGGAAAAAAAAGAAATTTGTCATTTAACAGAAAAAATAGTAATAATTCAAAAATTATAATTTAAATGTGTATGAACTAAACTAAACTAAACTGAACTGAACATTTTTCAAATGGATTTTCAAATGCAAAGCTCCACAAAAATTCATAACAAAATATATTAGACATTATCTCCATACGATGTCCTCTTACGTCAGAGGATTTAATTTTTGTGGCGACCTTCGGAATGATTGTGAATACACCTTTGACTAAAATGCTGTACACACCCATCCCCACTATTCTCAGGACTCTCACTCTTCTTCTTCATGTTCTTCTCTCGATATTTATTTTTTTCCTTTTTTCTCAAACAGAGACCATCGCTTTGCAAAAGCACATCTTCGGATTCGAGTATTAACAGTGAAAGGTGCACATACATTTCTCTGCCGTTTCGAGTGTTTCGAGTTTTGGCGTCTCATATATGAACGTTCATCAATATATTAACATTTATCCTGTTATTAATATTCTACCAAAAGTCGGCATATAACATCCACACGTAAGTGATTTTTACATATATTTTACTTTAGGTATTCCCGCGGCAAAATCAGTGCGTCATTTTATATATAAGTTTAATGTTTATTGCTAATGTCAATTTGATTAATATAGTCGCGTCTTATAATGGTAATTATTATTTAGATAATGTTATGGGAATCGGATTAAATATTTTCGACTAAAAATGCTGACAGCGGTTAATGATATCCTTAAATTTGATGATAGCATTATCATTATTGAATAATTAAAACCAAAGGGAAGATAATAATTGATCATTAGGGTCTGATGTAATATTCTATGGTTAAATTGTGGTTAAATGCGCGCGATTTTAACACATTTTCCCGACGGCTTTACTCATACATCACTCTTGTGTCAGAAGATCGAGAGATATATGCTGACTCAAGAGTATACCTCTTATAATCGTCATTTCTCGTAATACAATTTTTAGCACACGCTGTGTGAACTCTGCTTTTTATTGAATTAATTGTATTTAAGAGATGACTGATAATGATTAATTGTTTGTGTTAATGGCTCATTTCAATGAAAACACAGCGCACAGTGATATGTTCTTTTATTGTTGAACCATCAAATGGGATCCGCAGCTTAAGCTTTATGATCACTTTTATCGATGATACAGAAACAATACCGTGAGGATAATCAATATTCTCTGTCATAATTTTCTTTGAAATTAGTTTTAGATGATCATAGCAATTAGAAAAAGGAATTAAATATTGCATTTTTGCTCAATTACAATGCAATAAAACTTAAGGTTTATGTTAATTCGTTTTTAAATCGACGCGATAATCACTCCGAAGCGAAAGCATTTAATTTTGTTAATTTTTAATGGTAAATAAATGGTGAATATACGCTTAAAGTTAAAGTATTTTAAAATCGCAATTTCTTGGTTTTAGTGCTTTTTAGTGCTTAGAAAAAGAATAAAAAAGATATTCGCATTAAACGCGCATATCATATTGTAAATGCGTAACACATCTTTTGCATATTTTATGCTCATTATAAATCACGCGTCATATTTCTTTCGACTCACTTTTGGCTGTCAAAATAACTCTTAAACCCGTATCAGTAAAATTGAAATTGAAAAGAGACGCTAAAAGAATTCTTTATGAATATAAAGCCATTCCATTGCATCACATGTTACAGGGCCACATCATGTCAATGGAAAAAGTCACTTATGTTCAGTTAGCATGTTTCTAGCAATTTCATAGCAATGCACACTTAAGACCCTATGGAATGTCATATTAAATTTAATCGATTGTAATTCCGACTTTGATTGTCAATGTTAATTTACATTCAAATAGAATAAATTAAAGTTTTATGCGCACTCAAAAACTTTAAAACTGTTTTTCTTGAATTCATTAGCATCAATATATTCCCTTTTTCCATACATTTCCATAGTCACATTCCAACCAAAGGTGTGGTTCGTTCAACAAGAGTTTCCGGCCGAATATACTCTCACACCCGATCCGCGCCTATTTATTTTCCAACGCACTTTTGTATAACCATAATGTGATGCGCGTCCCTCCATAAAACGTGCCGATTTTTCTATTTATTTTATTAGCTCTTTGCTCTATGATCTGTTGTGGCGTATGAATTATGAAAAAGTTACGTGGAAATGGATTTTAGTATAATCCTACCCTAACCCAAACCCAACTTTACATTCATATAACATTTTTTTTATGTGAATCGTGAAACAATAATGTTTAAAGAGATACACGAAAAATGACTGATGATGATGCATCCTCGTTTCAGACGGTTTACCATTTTCAAGTACGACATGACAATGGCAATTTAACGTGAAATGATTTACTACAATAACCGTCACACGGAACTATATGATCGAATAAAATTATTATTACCATAGGATGAGTCCATAGCGTAAGAGTTGATAGTTTAAGCCCATCCTAATACTTAATGTAAATATGAAAGCACTTCGTAATATGACACTCTCCACGATTATGATGCATATGTTTATGGAGATTTATTAAGTAAAAATGTATAAAAAATTGATTATAAAGAAAATAAAGAAGCAAAATGCATCATCTCCGGACTCATCCATCAATCAATGGCACTCTACAGGTGCCGTTAGGACCTCCTTTGATGTTATATTCCATAAAATTAGGGTGACCTAAAGAAAGACAAAAAAATACAGAATAAAGGGATACACCATAATGCACCACTCCCTTTAACCTCTATATCTACCAAAAGGAAAATAAAAGAGTGTATATGATAAAATAGAAAACAATAATATTCCTCTTTTATATTGGTGTGAATGGATTTGTAATTAGACCCTAATTGGGCGAACGCACGAATTCATTACATGTTATTCAAGTGAGAAAAACACCAGAGTATGAGATAATAAATCCCCCACAATTGTAGGTGTTCGTTCCAAATAGACAAGTGCAGTATCATACCATTTTTTACAATACTCTACAACACAATCGTCTCATTTAGTTCATGGACATTGTAAAAGTGTAATCATAAATCCACTTTCGAATTAATATTACAGCAATTGCCACGTGAGATTCACTCCGATCACATTACTTTATCTACGAATACAATAGTTAAATGTTTTACACCCCTCTACGAGATTAGTTACGATGATAAAGTGAGATTTTCAATGGAGTGCATCATGATGATGATGATGATGATGATCGTCATCCCAATTCCGTGTGAGATTCTGCTTTACATAATCATGTAGGCACGCTTTGCATGATGGGCCCATCACTCGCCTCTCACGGCGTCTCATGGTAACATCAGGGTTACATCATAGGTAACATCATAGGTAACATCATAGGTAACTTCATAGGTAACTTCATGGGTAACATATCAGTATTATACATTAGATACACAACAATATATACTGGTAGTGGTTGAATGTGGACTCTGTCGGGCCTCACAGCGTAAGCAATCGTATGCCTCTCTCCTGACATTACATGTGACCTTTATTAAGGAGGAGTCGGGTCAGAAACCTCTGGTGATGTTAAATTTTTTGAATCATTCTGAATCGGTATTGCACCTGATGTGAGATGCAATGAAAGAATTACAAAAAACCATAGTAAATCCGTAAGAGGTTCTTCTATATGTTGATATTCGCACATAAACGACTCTCAACCGATTTGAAAGATTCAAAATGATTTTCTTTTGCAATTGTTCAGGCGGAGTTTACCATGAATCTCATCACTTGAATTTCTGACTTAAACAACAATACAATGCAGTGAATAGCTGAATCATCTCTGTACGATTTGATTTTATTTGGCGCCGGTCCATTCATATCTTTGCATATCCTGACTTTTTTGTTAGAGGAGAACAGTGATAGAGAACATCATTTTAAAATTCATTGTCAAACGCATTTCTCTGCTGCCATTTAATAATATTTAAATAAAAATCTAATAATAAAGACAATAAACTAAACATGTCAGTGTTGCCTTTCGATGTCCAAAATGTTTGTTACATCCAAATCTGAAAGTAAATGTTATCACTGCGCCCACAAATCATTGCCCCTCTTTATATTAGCCATACACATGCATGCCATGATTGGTTCCAATCGGTTGTCACCACGCAATATAAATGAATGCCTAATGTAGCATAAAGTCAAGAATAATAATAATAATAGAAAAAACACCAAAAGTTTGTTTCTCTCCCTTCGCTCTCCTTTAAGCCGTTGGGATAATTAATTGTGAACAGAGTGAGTGAGCATTGCGTTTGAAGCAATTGGAAAAAAGTTCCGCACATACACTTGTGCTTAACGCTCATTGAAAATATATTAGGATTGTGGAAATGAATTATTAACTTTTTGACTCCCCTTTGATGACAGCCGTCATTACCCTTCTCTAACTTTTTATGTAACTTTTTTTTCTTTTACACGAAAAGTATTTCTAAGTATTTCTATTCACAAAATCAGTGTCTGCATATTTTGATTATATTTGGCAAACAATTTTCTCAAAGTGTTTGCCCATGCAAATGACAGCACATATTTTCAAGAGATACAAATATGCACCTCTAAAATGTACCCCTAATTTTGTATTTTTCATTAATTAAATGTCCTTCAATATTTCTGTTCGGTTTTCATAACCTCAGCGTTGATATACATTGACGTGGGAAAGTAATTCAGACTTTTCATTGCCGCGCATCAATTAAAGTATCTAATTTCTTAATAAGAAAAATGCTAATTATTACTTACCATGAGTAACAAATTTTGTGACATTTCAACAAAAATTTAAGAAAAACATTTTTCCGGATTTTTTCTTTTCAAATTCAGAGTCGATTTAGATTTTTCTTTAGTTAATCCATTGTTGCAACACACGTTATTTAACAGTTGTATTAAAATTATTATTCCATCAAAAAAAGAAGTGAATGGGAGAGGAATATTCAGTTTGAATTATCACTCTGTACTTAAATTGTGATGGATTAGCAGTTCAATGCGAGTAACAAAACTGTATCAGATATAAATGATGAGCCTATCCTTAAAGGATAAACCCGAACCGCTGTCACGACCCTACCATTGAAGATACATGTATGTACCATTCGATGCTGAAATGAACAATTCTTCTCTCATCCTGAAAATTTCAAAATTACAATGAGAAAAGTTAATGAGCATTTGAAAATTTAGGAATTTTCATGATGAAAGGCATTATTAACCCGCACGGGATTAACAGAAATGAGCACAGCATAAACAATCATATCGCTAAAGCCTCACTTAAGTCATGTTTTAAGAAATCCTTAAATTTTTATTAAATTTTATATTTTTAATTCAGTCTTAGCTTACCCCGTATATTATCAGACGACGGAAATTATGAAATATAATAAATTTCATACATTAATATTTAACTATTTATTAAAGAAGTGTTTCTCAGGGATGGGCGATGATCACCCTTAAATATTCTTAATTATAGTGATACAATCAATTTCTTTAATTTTTATTATTAATAAATATAAATTATGTTTGAAGCATCATTTATCACGAATCCAATACATTGGATTTCCCAAATGATTCTACAACAGTGTGCCAATGATGAGGTAAATTACCCGTTTTGATTGAAGTTTTATATAATTTTTCCAATTAACTTTCCTCGAAAATTTTTTACAATTGACACTGCACCTTTACATGAATGATAAATAATGTATGAATTCTTATATTAAATTTGGTTTTTTTTATTCAAATTGATGATGATACAGTGTAAGTCAAATGATTGAACCCCTTTAAGCAACAAATGGTTTAACTTCGATATATCGGGTTTTGCAAAAATATTCTAAATTTTTTGGTTTTATATGACTCTATTAATCATAAGAAAATCAAAAGTTATATATAATTTCAATAGATATTTATTAAACTTAAATAATTTATCATAAATATATTCAATTAACATTATTATACCCTTTCAATTGAATGTCTAAACTAATAATTTACGATCGATTGATTCTTTAAACAGTATATGATCTCATCATATATAAACTTTTTTTTGTTAATCTGAGATTTAAATATTCTTATATTAAAGTGCTATTCTTTTTGTTTAGAATTTTGATATTTTAAGCTTATCCGGTATAATGAAAGTTGCATTATATCCCGATTGTCAATTAAATCTATATGTGTGCATACACCGTATTGATTTTAATTATTATTGACATTTTTTATGGGGGTTAAGAGACGTGTGACAATGATAATTCTATTTTGAAAATTTTCCAAAAGAGTTAAATGTGGAATCATTAGAGGCGTTACGGTACATGTTTTTTTTAAAGAAAAAAGACATCGCATTATTACAATAAATGCGAAAATGGAAAAAATTTATTGTAAGCACTTTAATTGTTTTATTAATTGTGATTGTGTTTAAAATGCCATAAAACTTTAAAAGTGCCATTAAAATGCTTATATTCTTAAAATTGTAAAAATGTATTATTATGTAATATTATTATGTAATATTAAGCGTTTCAAAGTGATGTCAAAAACTTTAATATGCTCATTGTGTACACTGTTAATATACATGTTTAACATAAACACGAACACGAAAGAGTCCAAAATGATCAGAATATTTTTACGGTGCGATTCATGTGTTAATAAATATTTATTAATATTATTCAACGCAATTTATTTCCTGCAAACATTAAGTCACACAATAACACTATGGATTAATATGTATTGAAAAAAGTTAATTTGAAAAAAATGCGATTTATTTTTTAAGTATTTTTTCCGATTCAATACCGAAATAAGTCATATTTGACCCGAATCGTCATTTCTTAGCCGTGAATAAATTCCGAATCAATTTATCTTAAGACCCCACAATTCCCCTCCGGTAATTAATAATCACATTCTGATTATTTTTCCGAAATTACAAATTACAAATATGCGATTATCAATACAATTTCGACGCTATTTTTAAATGAAAATCTCATCATGATGTGTTGGAGAAAGAGGAACATAACCTACATTCACAAATTACCCATAAATAATGTATATGTTGTGATTGTGACCAATACTTATGTGTTAAATATCATGACATGCATCTGCATCACGTCAAATCGTGCAATGGTGTCGCTGAAATAATTAAAAATAAATTACAAACATAACTTTCCCCTTTCAATATTTGACATTTTTTCTGTCCGTTTCCGCAGTTTGATTTTCTTGGAACGAACATGAGAATTCATACATAAAACAATATTGGAGTGCCAAACCCATGCCCAGCGATACACAGCAATACACAGCAATACGCAGCAATACGCAGCAATACACTGATCGCACATCCCCGTCACGGTGATCGTGATTTAGAAGAACGTGCAGCCCAATATATGTACTAACATATCACAAGGTTCTTCTCTCTCTCCCATTCTGCTCATAGAGATGCCCTCATGAACATCGTAGCATCGGGTGGAGTGGTAAATGAAATACCGGTCTTAGGGATCTCGTATGTTCGCCCCTCCCTTATTTGTTGCCGGACCCCATGTTAATGTTAGTTTGAGCCGAATGCCTCTGTTGAGACGAGAGTTGAGAGTGGAGTTTTACCATCAAAATGTGACTCATTCCATTTGGTGGCAGTATACTTACACCTGCGGTTGAAGACGGTTGTGACTGTATATGATGCTTTCTTCCGTATTAATATATTCCACATGATGATAGAGACATATTTTGTCTGAATCGTGTTGCAGTGTTTCACATCTCATTCTATTGAACCTGTCACAAGGGATTTCCCATTTATACCTTTACCATTATTATATATCATTTTTTTGATCGATTTCAAAAACAGTGCGTCGAGAGTTGTTAATTGAGCCGCTCTCACTAATTACTGAGTACAGTGCGTTCCATTAATAGGGTAATAAATTTCTTATTCCTGCAGAGTGTGTTCGCCAATTATATCTTATATATTGCCACACTATAAATTATATTGTTATTCCGTGAAGATTAACAGTGCATTTTTGGTGTGGTGAATGTCTTCAACAATATTAAATTTAAATTAATTGTACACCCCTCATACTGCATGTTAGTGGTGAGTTGTATTTTTATATACGATTATTTAATATTATAAACTCATATCATTCCGTTTCTTTCTGATAATTTTGATTTATTAATGTATATACAGGATTTTCCTTTTAATACATTTATTAGTATAATTTTCATGCGGATTTTGTACCGCATTTTTCTTATCGCATTCTTCGCTAAACGCTGCTAAAAAACTAAATAATACAGTATAATACACTGTATATAATAGTTACTCAGTCATTTGCAATGATGTAATATCTGATATAATCACAGGTTTTGAGATTGGCACTTATTTAATGCTTAACGATAAGCGATAGAAGAATTCTCTCACTGAATTACTGCATTATCTAATCACAAAGTATACACGCCACTAGTGTATGATCATTATGAGAGACATAATATCAATAATATATATATAAAAATTATATATAAA
>LBFL01014288.1:0-10115 GCA_000988845.1 Hypochthonius rufulus
CGAAGTAATGTCCCAAACACTAATCAACACGCAAGTGAAGGTTCTAACCCCATGTGGATTCACAACGGCTATGAAAATAATTGGTACAAAGATGACGAACAAATTAGGTATGTCTCAATAGGATTATAATTAGGGTGACCACCATGAGTTAGAGAAAAATCAATACAAAAGTCTTAAATGTCAGGAGATTTTGTTTAAAATAATATATTACCTTATTAGTTGGTCACCCTAATCATAATAAGAAATATATTTATATATGATTTCTGAACCTAAATATACAATAAATTTAACCTTTGAGCTTAAATTGTGTATTTTCTCATGTATAAACAAATTAGTTACGCATAAAAAGCTCATGGGGTTATTATGGGTGATATATTTGGATATGATTTCTGAACCTAAAATAACGTATTTTCCGGTACATGATAATTTCTAACTTTAGTACTCATCATAATCACAGTACTCATTCAAACGGTGGTAATTGATTAAACGAAAATGCAGTAACACAATCACCACACAATTCACTTAACGGAAGTGCCGATTCATTTTATTCCATTTCCACTGAATTTTCCAATGGAAATTTTTTTCCAAACGCGATAAGAATTTTATTGCACTTAAAAACGCAGATGGATGCACCCACATTAGCTCATTTTCATCCAGAAAAGACTACCACTCTCAAGACCTACTGTTCGTCAAAATCAGCAGATATTGTGCTGGTACATGAAGATGCAAATGGTAAGTGGAATTCTTTAGCTTTTTATAGCAAAACGCTTACGCTGAGACAAAAAAATTATCCCTTGACGATATTAGGGGCGTACGCTGTTCTTATGGGCTTGCGACAGTTCAGATACTTTCTGTTAGGACGAACTTTCATTGTTGAAACTGATCATCAGCCATTGCTACGATTAAAACAGCTTGGATCAGAGCACCCTAAATTAAGGAGTTGGGATGTCGAGCTTTCACAGTTTGATTTTATTGTGCGGTACGTTAAGGGAAAGAAACACGGTGATAACGATTATTTAAGCCGTGTTGAGTTTAACCCAAAAACAAAAAAAGTCGAAATTGAAAGTTTTTAGAATTTCAGAAAACCCCAATCCTAGTGATAATCTAACCACAGCTGAGACCACTGAGGAGCGACAAATCATTGGCATATTTCAAACTCAACGGAAAGACCCGATGTGGTATCGATAAGACTTGTGCATTTGTTGCTAAAAGATGGTGGACTCCTCACATGCGGGATGTGACAGACGTAGTCAAATACTGCACGGTTTGTCAAAGAATTAAAATCCCACCGAAAGCTCCGACAGCAGTTTCACAAAATTTACCACGCACAAAAACACCTCTTTTCCACATTTATATGGATGCAGCAGGTCCATTAGAGAAAATGGATAAAGGATATCAGTACTTTGTGATAATAGTGGACAGTGCAACAAGTTTCACGTTAGACTCCCTATTACTATTACTACGTGTAGTGCCGCGCAAATGGTTCAAGTTCTCGAAACTGTTATTGAAAGATTTGGTGTAATTTCAGCAGTTACAACGGATAACGCCTTAAGTTTTAAAAGGAAATTTAGAGACTTCTGCTTTAGGAACCGTATTGTACATGAGTCAATTGTGCCCCGACATCAAGCAAATCTGACAGAAAAGTACATACAGACACTCTCGACAAAACTCAGAACGTATTGTACCGTTAAATCTAAAAATTGGGTAAGTTATTATCTCTGCATGGCGATTAATACATCACCACATAAAGTTACTAAATTCTCACCGTTTTATTTACTAATGAAATATACGCCACGCATATATTAAAATAATGAATTCAACATCGAAGACACTGGTGAGGTCGTTACTTATAATTTCAAAGGTGATTGACCTGAGGCTCATGAGTTGGCATTTACACGCATTAAACAGGCTCAAGTTAATTATAGAAATAGTAAGAGGTAGTTTCTGTACCAAAATACCATTTAGGGTAAATAGTGTGGCTTAAGGATTTCCGTCAATTGCCGAAAGGTCAGCTTTCAAAAATACAAAGCCTATGGTTTGAACCTTTCATGGTTGTGCGATTCTTGGGTGCCGACTCACATCTAGTGGAAGATGCGGTAGAGAAAAATGTGCGTTATCGCATCAGAAAGTGTAATTTAACAAAACTGCAACTATATTCTAGTCGGAATAAGCCGTGTCGTTTCAACTCAATAATGAAAAACATTAATGATGGGATTTAAGATTTATTGGAAATTACTGATGAGTGATGTTATGTTTAAAGGTGTTCTCATATTACGGTGATAGTGTTAAAATTGATGCCTCAACTCTGTGATAGGTTTTATGGTGTAATTCCCATATGTATATGCAATGAATTACCATAGGCGTGATTTTTGGTGACATTAGTTTTTAGTTAAAATATTTAACACGTATGGCTAAAAACATCACACCGTATAATTATGATGTTATTTTTAATCACATTAATGTAATTATGTTTATTGTTTTAAATTCATTTTTGGTTAGTTATTGTGATTTAATTTCATTGTTTTAATTATATATGTGGAACCGAATCTGTTAAGATTTTGTGCTTAATTCGGTACACTCCCGCCGTACATTAATTGGCTTATCGCGTAAACGTTTGACCGTGGTTAGTGAAGATGTGGTCGCTTCGAACCGGCACCATCCATATCTATTGATATTGAAGCTTTCAAACAACATTTAACGGGCGGAGCCCCGAATATTTATGTATTTAAAAAATAAAGGGGAAATGCCAATTCATAGTCATTTTGGTTAAGAATACCGATGGTACCATAAAACGGGTGAGGCCATGAGCAGTCTCAATTAGAATTTGGTCGATGATCATTTCATAAATGCTAAAATCCTTCTCACGACACCGTATTACTCTACAAAGAAGTGGTATTCATACTCATTGTATCGGGTGATTATGGAGACGTTTAATTCACGCCTATAGAGACGTGAAACTCGAGTTCAACTCAATTCTCAACTCAAACTCAATTCCCGGCTCGGATATTGCTTTTTTCATTAAAATTTTTGTTTTTTATTTGCGTGAATTAAACCTCTAGACCACTCACATTGTCACTCACAGAGTTCCTTAAATGCATATTTATAGTTATGTGTCCAACTGTGACCACGATTTTTACAATGATCCCGTGCACATTGACACTTAAGATTTGTCACTTTTTCTGAAAATTAACTAAAGAATAGATTTATAACCCTTTAATATCCACTCCCCTCAACAAACAGCGATGCTCCATAGCTAGAAAGAGTTTATATTAGAAATATTTATGTATACTCTAGACAAAAATAAAACTTCATATGAAATGATAATCACTAATTTTAATTAAACATTATTTAATTTTTAATTTTTTAAAATAAAATTTTAGGGCACTATAATTGTATCGTCAAAACTCGATCGTGAAAAGATGGTCCAATACCAGTTAATGGTACAGGCGTGGGATAACTATGAATTCGGTTTCACCACAGTTGGAAGATGTTCCAAATACGTCAAATGGTGGTGTCACTTTGGACATTGTTGAAGGAAATTCCGACCGACTTTTTCAATTAATCTCATCACCTCCAGATGCTGAAAAAATTATCCCCCGATTTTCACTACGCAATCGCGTGGATAATCATACCCTGACAATTAGAGGTTCCGATGGCGGTACTCCGATAAGATTTTCAACCGGTAAAGTAACAATATGTGTAAATGATATCAATGATCATAATCCGGTATTCATAAAACCACAATCAAATATAATACGTGTGCCGGAAAATGCAACAATAGAATCAACTGTTGTTGAAGTATTAGCCATTGATGATGATTCCGGTAAAAATGCAATCGTTCGATACAAATTAAGACAATTACCAAATGATCATTGGAAATGGTTTACCATAAATGATGTTCATAACTCTTTGATTTTGATTAATTTATAAAAATTTCATTAAAATTAGATTGTGAATGGCGGGGAATACTACAAATTAATTGTAATAATTTTAATTTTGAATGAACTTTTAAATATCGAACCATAGTCTTTTAACTTTTACGCTTAAAATGTGTATTTTCCTATTAATAAGCAATTAAGCTTATGACAAAAATCTCATGAGTAATCTTACAAGTTTAAATAAATTAACCCCATTTTTTCCTATAGACATTAGTGGTTTTAATGAAATAAATATCGATTACATAACATTACCATTAAACTCCCGCAATGGGAATTCACGGATTAATAAATCACTTAATTTGAAACTGTGTTTCATAATTGAATTTTATTTCGTGAAATTTCCACCAGGACTTTATTGATTAGTCGAATATGATCAAATTTCCATTGGAAATTTCAGTGGAAACACAATGAAATGGAATTCAAAATTTTCCAACTTTCGGAACACTGATTTGAAACTATTATTTATTATTTTAAAAAATATTAATAAAATATAAATTAACTGATTTTATTAAATAATATATTAGTTACAAAATTAATACAACTTTCTGATTCTAATGTCTGAGGATGGTAAATATCTAATAACGTTTTACGATTCTCATAAACCTTTTTAAATAAACAAATAGCCTCAGCATATTTACCGATATCACTAAAAAATATAGCAATATTGTTTAGCGTAAGTAATGTGTTCGGATGGTCATTACCTATGACTGTTTTTTCTTCATTCACCTCTTTATACAATTTTAATGCCGCTTCAATTTACCTAATTTATTCATAACGGCAGCAATATTGTGTTGCGTACTTAATGTATTTGGATGGTCATTACCTAATATTGATTTGCTTTTTTCATGCACCTCTTTATACAATTTTAAGGCCTCTTCATATTTACCAAAATTATCCATAACGGCAGCAATATTGTGTTGCGTACTTAATGTACTTGGATGGTCATTACCTAATACTAATTTCTTTTTTTCATAATTTTCTTTATACAATTTTAATGCCTCTTCATATTCACCTAAATTATCCATAACTAATGCAATATTGTGTTGCGTAATTAATGTGTGTGGATGGTCATTACCTAATACTGATTTACTTTTTTCATACACCTCTTTATACAATTTTAAGGCCTCTTCATGCTGACCTAAATTATCCATAACGGCAGCAATATTGTATTGCGTACTTAATGTGTGTGGATGGTCATTACCTAATACTGTTTTTCTTTTTTCATACACCTCTTTATACAATTTTACTGCCTCTTCAGGCTGACCTAAATTATCCATAACTAATGCAATATTGTGTTGCGTACTTAATGTGTGTGGATGATCTATACCTAATGTTGATTTGCTTTTCTCATAATTTTCTTTATACAATTTTAATGCTTCTTCAAATTTACCTAAATTATTCATAACAATTGCAATATGATGCGTACTTAATGTGTGTGAATGGTTATTACCTAATATTGCTTTTCTTTTTTCATAAATCTCAATGTACAATTTATTTGCCTCTTTGATTTGATTCAAATACCTCATCGCTGTTGCGATATTGTGTTGAATTGTTAATGTATCAGCATTATCCGTTCCGAATCGTCTTTTGAATGTCTCATAAATCTCATAATTCAATTTGATTGATGCATCATATTGACCTAAATAAATCATTACCTCCGCAATTTGCATTTGAGTATGTAAAGTATGAATATGATCATTACCGATATATAACTTTTGAACTTTATAAATTTCTTGAAATAATTCATAGGCTTTTAAATTATCTCCACTCTTTGCAATTGCACATGTTAAACGATATTTTGAATATAAAGTTTCACGGTGATTTATTCCAAATGTTTCTTCGAATAGTTTTACATTTAATTTTGCATAACTTAATGCATCATTATATTTTCCATAATCGATTAATTTTTCAATAATTTTCATAGGAAATTCATGAAATTCTTTTATAATTTCCTTATATTTATACGAAAAATTCCAAACCGATTGTCCATGAAATAAATATTTTATATCAAAATTATTTATATTCATTAATTCTTTAAATTTTATAATCGAATCTTTCAAAATTTCACTTTCATTATTAATATTCCGTAATCGTACGACACTCTGCACCAATCGGTGAATATTCATTTCACCATTTTCTACATTTACAATCGAATACTGCTTTAATAATTCAATTGAATTTGCAATTTCCATTTCATTTTCAGTGTTTAAAAAATATTTAACCGGTATATTATCGGGTTCAAAATATGCAATAACATTTAATATTTTAAATGCACTTTTTCCATATTTTATTTGCTTTAACTTTTCAAATGTCATGTCCCATAATATAGAAATCGAATTCGTCAAATGATCAATCCCATGAATTAAACATCTGAATTCGTTTAAACATTTTAAGTTTTCTGATTTTTGATAATCCTCAATATAATTTTCAATTGTATAACACCGTTCAATATTATTTCTTATTTTATTTTCCTCAATTATATATGAAATTGCGAGTTTCAGTGCGAGAGGAAAGTATTGAAGAACTTTGATTAATTTATTAATATTTTCGCCATTTTCCGGTGTATGATTTGATTTTTGTAACGCTTTTCTAATAAATTCATGAGCTTCCGTTTCACTAAACACATCTAATTTAACTACATGAATGTCGTCACCCCATTTGTTGTTACGCGATGTGATTAACACATGCGGTTTCATTGCATTCGGTGATAGTGACAGCGGCAAAAACTCTTTAATACCATCATATTTGTCGGTCGTATCCATTTGTTCAGCATTATCAAATATTATCATACATATTTTATCGATAAAATATTCATAAACGTCTCTTATTATTAATTCGATTGTTTTTTGTTTACCGTCACCGGTAATTGTGCTGATTTTTAATACATTTGATAATGCTAAAAATGATTCACTCATTGATTTATGAGTTTCGGCATTAATCCAAATGACATTATATTTATAACATTTTCCATATTTATACGCATACATCTTCGACAATTCACTTTTGCCAATACCTCCCAAACCACTGATCGATATGATTTGGGATAACACTGTAAATTGACTCTCATTGTATATTTTTTCGTGTAAATCTTTTAATTCTTTTTCTCTTCCCGTGAATATAGTTACGGGTTCTTTAACATGAAACCATATGTGTTTTTTGTTATTTTTTATTTCTTTATTATTATAATTTACAATATTCTGTATTCCAATTACTGATGTATCACGAGTATTGACATTTTTAATTGTTTCGCCACGAATTAAACTTACATTAACATTTGTATTGCTTCGTTTGAAGTTTCCGAAGATATAACCTGAATTAACATCAAATAATATTAATAGTAAAATTAATATTTTAATATATAAATATACCCATTTTATAAGCCGAGTATTTATATTATCACTGATAGTTTATCATATATCACGTCATTGCATATCACAAATTACTTTCCTATTATTAATAAGTAATGCATATTTATGATTATAGTAAATATTAATTATTATTTTGCTATTAATTTAATTTAATTTTAATGTTTTTTAAATTAAGAAAATGCAATTTAATAAAATTTTGACATACTATTAGTTTAATATAAATCGTTTTCTTAAATGCGTAGCAAATGAAAATGAAAATTTTTTAAAGATATAAATTCCATGGAAATAATCTAATTTACAACACTATTAATAAAAATTCTAAAAGTTAAAGTTAATTTCTAACCTTTTATTATATAATTGTGTAATCCAAATTAATTATTAATATGTCTGTAAAATTTGCATAAATTACTAACTACATATGGATATATTTTGTAATTAGTGTTACCAATTTTACAGTTTTGGACAGATTATGTACAGTGTACAGTATGTAAAGTTTTACAGGTTTTTTGTTTTAATCAGGATCAATTTATAAAAAAATTAACATTTTCAATGATATTTTGCAAAACCATTGTAAAATAATTAATGTACAATTTTAATTAATACCGAATTTTACTATAATAATTGAATTAATTTCAATGATTTCAAATACTAATTCTATTACGGATAAAAGATTTAATTATAAAAGATTAATTATTTGATAGGAAAAATTGGATTAATGCTATTAATTTGTAGTATACCCCAACTCCCACAAAGTAATTTCGGCAATGCAGTTTCGATCCGATCTAGAGTTGGCAACACTATCTGCAACGCAAATGAGAGTGCAGGTCCGTAAGGTCCTCGAGTATAACATTATACTTAAATCTTTAGTTAATCTTAAATTTAGATTTGATAAGAATTAAGAATTAAGCACTGCACTTTTTTAGTCAGAGGGAGTAAAATTCTTAGTAAGTTTTGCTGTTAGTTTTTAATGTTTTATGCAACAAATAAATTTTAAAATGAATATCATTGTTACATGTGTTAATAATAGAAACAGGAATTTAATTGTTGATGCAATTAAAATTATTTTATTAGGCATATGGTATCGTAATTTCTCTCGTAACAGCATCATCATTATAGCATCTCAAAGTCCCGATCACGATGTACTCAATTATATAATATCATCTTTGGTAGAAGCATCTATAGACGAAAATATATCCATGAATGAAAGTGAATATATATCTTTTCCACTATATGATCCCTTAATAGGGATAACCCTTTCTGCAGGTATAACTTTCTCATCATCATTCTCCGATTTATCAACTATAACTTCAAGTTCTGGTGCGGGGGTAATTCTGACTGCTCCCATATTAACCTCTGGAAGTACAATCAGAATTACAGATGAATTCACAGAAATGAATTTATCTCCAATAATTGCGAACGCACATCCCTATGAATCTTCACCCCCTTTTCAAGAAATATCCCTAAATCCGTCTGAGGAAATATCTTTTAATCCATTTCAGAATCAACTTCAAAACCCATTTCTGGATGATACTCTAAGCCTATTTCAGCACAAAATTACACCCATGGTTTTAGCATTACCCCTCCGGACGCGTTCTTACGCAGAATTACCACACAATGCACCCGAATACGATTTAGTAAAGATATTAGATTATTATGGGGGAACATTGAGGGGAAATTTGCAACACTCCTACAGGATTATTAGGATCTAATACCACAACCGACCCACGGGATACTTCACCTTCGAGCTACGGGATACAGCGCTAGGCGTGTGGCAAATCCAATTAATGATTATGATAGAATTAAATTCCGTCAGTACGGGATAGAGGTATTTGATTCATTCAGGTCGGGCGTAAGTGTCAATGTATATAAAGGTACGTACAATAATGATGTCATTTATTTACCATATCTTACTCCGTATGAATAAATTAAATTAATCGGTCGTAATTTTGCTTTAAAATAATTTTATTTTTCAAGGGAAACGGTAGAAAATATCCAGAAAATTATGAGAGAAGTGATGTCATATCAACATTGAGACATCCAAATATTGTCAAGTGTTTTCCGCTTCTCAAAATGACATACTTTCAGACATGAAGTGAAACGGTACCAAAATCTATGGGACAATTGATGAGAATTCAGGAGAAGTTTAAACTATGGAAAAAGAGTGCGTTTATAATAACAGAAGTCTGTGAATTCGGATCACTTTCACAGTATCTCATTACGATGGTAATAAAAACTGCAAAATTCACAGAAAGTTATGCAAAAAAATTATTTGGGTAGTTAATTGAATCATTAAATTTTATTCATAGGAATGGTTATTTTTTACATGGTGATGTTCACGGGGGGAATATTATTGTAGATATGGATCCAGTTACACATGAATTGATACTAAAATGGTCTCATTTCGGAAATTGTATAAATTTTAAAGATGTAAATACGCGCCCTGATTTTGCACGAACAATGCTAGGCCATGATGGAGAAGGTTTGAGCAGAGCATTCGCCGTTTCATGTGAATATTGAAAATTCAAATGTAAATATAATTAAATGCGGAGCGTTTCATTCAATGGTTTTATATGAGAATGGAAATGTTTACGGATGGAGAAACAATGAATGGGGTCAATTGGGTTTAGGAACGAATATTGATCTATTAAAACCTTAAAAAATATATTAAAATGTAAGACAAATCGGATGCGGCGATTATCATAACGTCTGCATTGAAAAATCCGTTGAAAATATATATTTAATTGCTTCAAAAACTGTAAATGTTGTTTTTATATGACATATCATTTTAAAGCTTATAATATGGTCTTTC
>LBFL01014309.1:0-17515 GCA_000988845.1 Hypochthonius rufulus
TGTTTTACACAAAAGTATTGTTTTTATACTAAAATTTAAAAATCTGATAAAATTATAATACTCATATTATTGATAAATTTTAAAAATTTCAGAAATGAAATCATCGTTTGTATTAAACGAAAATAATAATTTTAAAAATGCTAAAACTAAATTACAGTATTAAAATGAGATTTAAAAAGAATAAAATGGAAATAAAATTCACTTAAATGTACTTAAATCAAATAAAAAATCATGAAATTATAGTGAATAATCAAATCGTTGCTTAAAATTTCTCATTTCTTTTGAGTTTTCTTCTTTTTCTGTTTCTTCTTTAATTCGATTTCCTTCAAAAGCCCAATCGAATCATAATAAATCTCTCTCTGCGGACGTCCGAAGGGTTTAGTTTCGGGTTTCTCATTTCTCTTTTTACCGCAGACCTTTTGTCCACCATCACATTGACTGTCCACAGCCGTATCATTCCTCTTATTGCTCCGCAACAATCGGCAATGATTTGCGACTTTAGGTTGACGCGAATGAACTAATTTCGTGACCTTTAGTTTCATATCATTATAAATGGTCTCATTCGTAATGACGGACATTTCAGCAGCGGCAGCATCACTCTGATTAATTTTCATATCGCAATAACTTTTATGGATACTCTGTAATTCGTCGATTTGCGGTACGATTGACATGTAAAACTGAGACGCTAATGAATAACTAATATCACCATCAGGTGATTGAATACGCGCATTCTTCACTTTATCGGGACCGACATTTCTACGATCATAATAAACAAAATGAATCGCTGAGAGTGACAATAGTTTAATCCAAAGATACGGTGTATTTACATCATTCGCTTTACGACATTCGTCAATAAATTCACGGATATACATTAATTGTATACCCGTGACTCGGATCTTAACATTCATGCGATATTCACCGGTCTCATCGTACGGTTGTTTAACATAAATGGCGTATAATAAGTAAAACGCTGCTCTTTTACGGTTTAACTCATTCTGCGGTGATAATTGACTCAAAATGATTAAGTAAATTTCGTCTAAAAATTCGTGCATTTCTTTGGTATTGTTTCGGCCCCGAAATATGAGACCGAAATTCATATTACGATAACATTCAGCGAATGATTCAAATTTAATTGAATTCATTGCGAAGAATTTACCGAAAAGTGTCTCAATATCGTGTCTGAAGCCCGCGGCCACATATTTCATCAGCATTATTATTATTAATATTATTATTGATATTATTATTGATATTATTATTGATATTATTATTGATGTTATTAATTATATTATTAATTATATTATTATTTATACTTAATTTGGTATTCAATTTAATGTCACACCTAAGGTCACGCAAATTACCGTTTACATTTATTAAGTTTAAATGTCCAAATACAATAAAGAGGCGGAGTTTTGAGTTTTGCATTTTCAAAACTCTAATTATATAATAATTATGTATGAATTATGCATACGAAAGCATCATTTTAAATTAGGGTTTGAAAAATCATATTTAAAGCAAAAGCATTATTTTACAGTATTCAATAATTTATATACACATAAACCTTCATAACTTGAATATATTGCGGTCCAAAAATTTTGTTCGAGATAAGGAGGCTTTCAAGTTATGGAGGTTTTTTCATAATGTAAAATCAATAGAATCTGATTTCGAGAATATGTTGAAATTATGGAGGTTTTCAAGATATAAATGGTTCAAGTTATAAAGATTAATGTGTATATTCATTATATTTACGTTATGATATTTGTATATGATATTATATAACATTTGTGACATCACAAAATCTCGGCTCTCATTTCAAATTCATACACCGATGAACAAAACAAATAAAATCGTAGAATAATGATACATTTTCAATTATAATAAATAAAAAAAATAAATAAATTACACCCGCGATTGTGATTCACGGATGCGGCATCATTGAGATATGATGTAAACTCAAAAGTCTATTTTCAGACATTTCTAATGAATTTTTATCAATGAATTTATTAATGAGTTTATTATTAAAATTTAAATTTAAATTTAAATTTATTTTGAATCTCAAAAATAAATTTAATCAAATAATAGACGAATGAGAGGATATCATTGATTTTTTCAATTTATAAAGTAATTAGAAAATGCTTTTCACGTGACAAATCTACATTCAAATTCAAATATTTTATTTGAAAAACTTTATTAAATTATTAGAAACTAACACGTGATTGACATTAGTCATATGCATACACGAAAAAGACATTAAAATGTTTCGCATTAATATTAAAAATTTTAATAAAATCAAACGTTAGATTAAAATTTGAAAAAATATGAAAATTGCCAAATATTAAAATATAGAATATTTTTTATTAATTCACGTGTGGATAACATAACAGATAATAGCATAATAGCATACATGTTGATAAAACCATTTGCACACATTTGTGTGGTAAAAATATTAAATAATTTATTATCAAATTTTATAATTAAACAAAAAAAAGTGTAAATGTTTGATAAGAGATAAGAATATTTAAAAATTTTTGGTTAAGATATTATCTATATTATTATTATTATCTATATTTACATCCTTTCAAGTCACATGTTATAAATTATAACTTTCAGAAGGGAAATATGTGGGATATCTCTATCTTTAAGAGACATTCATTATCTCGGAGGGTTATATAACCACAGAGATGTTCACCCTCACGGGGATATTTACACCTATAAAGTGATGGAATAACTTAAATACCGCATTTATTTGAAAAACTCCTCCTGGGAATTAATTAATATTTCAAACCCATCAAAGATTCGTGAATACCGCGAGTTATTCAAATAAATACGGTATGCTCTTTAGAAATCAAACACAAGAATTTGAAAATACTAATTTCGATTTTATACCGTTTTCACGCATCAGTTTGAAAGGCTTATTAATTAAATGAAAAAATCTCGAAATTTTATAATTTTCACTTCGGGGTATTGTTTTACAATTCATTATAAAAGAAAAGGAAAACCTTTAGAAAAATATAAACCCCATAAAATGGAAACCCCATAAAATGGAAACCCCTTTATAAAATGGAAACCCCTTTATTATAAATATCTCTCTCTCCCTAAAGCTTAAACCGTCATAACTTTTTTCCGGGAAAAATGACATTCGAATCATCTGCTTCCATTTGAAGACAGATAAAGGAACATCTATAATTTATCAGAGTTCCATCAATTCTCTACGCCATCAAAAAATATCCCAAAACGTTTAGATTGTTTCGTTTCGCAATAAATATATGTCATACAATACCTATCGTCAGAAAACCTTTTATAAATTTGTCACAGCCGATGTCACTCAGTAATTCTCTAGATGTAATGCAAATATGAACCTCTATAACGTAAAAATATTGCGGTCGATAATGTAATCTAGAATATAAAAGTTGAATATAGTCTAGAAACACAGGTTAATATCATTAGGATAAAAGGAAGTTTTACGTCATAGAAATAATTCATGTTATGCTGAATTTACGGTATAAAGGTTAATGTGTTTATTTGTCGGGTTTTCACAATAATCTCTTTTTTTGGTGAGTGACAAATTCGTTGGTGACGATAGCGTTAGTAAATACTGACAAAATTCTAGGACCCATAGTTTCATGTAATTTAGTTGTGAACGGAGGGAGACTTCCGACCGATACAAATTACTGGTTCCCACGGAGCACTTGTGGATGTGGCTTAATTTAACTGTGTTGAGGTAACGCAGGATATGGTATGAGAGAGAATGTGTGATTAATATATTTTCTCACTTTCACCGGAATTCACTTTCTATGTAATGACATCTCTCATTTCAATTGCCGGTAACGGTACTGTCACTTTCATCGGAGATAATTTTTTCTCGAGAAAAGTTACGACAGAATTTATGATTTACAATGAACAAATTCATTGTAATATATATACATATATATGTATATACATATATACATGTATAACAATTATTGTCGTACGAAATGAAATTTTAATATCATGTAATTTTAAAGACACGAAATGACACGTGTCATTTGATTTAGTCAATTATTTACATTTTTTGTCATTTTTAATGACATAAAAGTTTTAAAAATTATAATTGAAAAGAGTAAATGACAATAATAAATCATTGGTACTTAATGCTTATGAGTGGATTCGTTGAGTGTACTATAATTTCAAGAGAAACTTTGCACTTTAAGATGAGCCCAATAATATATTGCATTAATTTGGTAAGAGAAAAGAAATCGTTATTAAGATACTGTGAGTTTAGAGTTCCGAAATGGGATTTTATGGAATTTTTCATTCCATTTCATGAAATTGTAAGAAATGTCGAGAGTACAATAAAACTAAAGCTCAAATAATAAGTATAATTATCGATGATTATGATTAACGATGTCATTTCCATTCTATATTGCGTCAGTAAACGCGATGTGAGTAAGGAAAATCTGAAAATTTTTCAATGAAATGAAATTCTATAAAATTTTCATGGAATGGAAGGAAAGGGAAATGGAAAGGAAGGGAAAGGAAGGAAAGGGAAAGAGAGGAAAGGGGAGGGAATGGAATAGAATAGAATAAAAAGGCCTTGATTTTTTCTTAATGAAATGGAATGGAATCTAAGATTTGCTAACTTTAAGAACTCCACTGTGAGTGTAGTTTAAATGGTCACGAAATGGGTTTTAAAAATAAAAAAAGAAATAATCGATTCATGCAAAATGAATGAATATTAAAGAAGATTCAACGAACTTTTGCAAAACTTTAGTAATAAATTATGAATATGATAAGATGAACATAACTAATCGTAGTAAATTCCGAGAGAACAGAATATACCAGAATATCGAATTAGAATTGCATTAATCCAGAAGCAACAGTACAGAGGGAAATGTTATGTATAGATACGTGTGTATGAAATGAAAAATTGAATTTAACCAAAGAGTTTCGCATTAAACGAAACATTAGTAAATTAAGAATACAGTATAATAATATTAGGATATTAAATAACCTCTGAACTTTTCTCGAGTGCGATGATACAGCAGTGCTAAGGTTATAATCGCTAAATATATTATACAAAAGCTGATGGATTTCGACTGAAGAGTTATGCCATTCGTGGAAAACCTGAATAATCTAATTATTAATCGAAGATAATTTAACAAAGTTTATGTGTTTTTTCATTTAATTTAATACGCATTAAATTAGTGCTTTTTGTAGACTATAAATGTGAATATAAACAATAGATACGTGATTCCGTGTAATTCAGTGAAATAAATATTTGTCATTCTAATGTATGAAATCAAATAGATATGGAAATGCAAAATTTCCTATGGAAATGGAACCCAAAATTTGCTCATTTCCGAACTTTACATAAAGTACCATCAATTCTCAATAATAGTCGATAAAGTTTCCGACTCGAGTGTCCTATTAATGTCCAAACAGTGTAGTTTATGTTCAGGTTTACTATTATATCAACACAATAAACCGCAGAAAATGTAGTTTAGCGTAGCGTATTATTTAATTTATTTTACTATGCTCTAAATGTATTAATTTCGAGGAAATCACATGAATGTAAATTAAGGCAAATTATATGCATAATCATGCATACAATTTGTGGTCTGTGATTTATATTTATCTTAAAATCTCATATGAAATGTAAAAATTCTAAAAATATGCATAAATTAAAAAAATTGCAGTAATATAAATGTATACTGTTCAGTGTTCGGCAAAGGGGGGTGCAGACCAATTTTTTTTCAATTCTCTAGGGGGGTCGAAATTTTTCTAGGTTTTTAGTCAACTTCGTACTTTTCTATGCATTTTTCTCAAGTAATTTTTTAATTTTTGAAATTTTCGAGGGTTTCTAATTTTCAAAGTTTCACATCCCCCTGCCGAACACTGATACCGTTATATTAGACTAACAATTTTTGCTTTTGCTAAAAGAGGAAATAAAATAATTTCCTCGACAAAGACATGGAATTGGATCATAAGGGAATTGTGTAATAAAATATAGTATATGTATGATGTGCATTATTTTAGATAAATATAAAAAATACAAAATTTTTGAGTATTTAAATAGATTTTGAAATAATTGGACTTTCCTTTTCATGAGACATCACTTTGACGTTTGACATTAATGTTAAGCGTTAAAAATATTTTTCGAATAATTATCTCGCACTTAATGAATCTGCGATCATTTTTATTATAATGAATACCCTATGAATACCCTATGAATACCCTATGAATACCCAATGAATACCCTATTCTCTCGAAATTTTATGCACTAAATTGTAAATGAATTAAAATCACATAAAATAATTTAAGAATTTTTTCATTTTAAATTAGAATAAAAGTTTTAAGTAAAAACATTAAAATGTTATATTAATTGTGTTAAAAATAATTTTAATCTTAAAACTAAAAAATCATTATATCCATAGTAACGAAATAAATGCTCTTTAAAATCATAAATGTAAAACTTAAATATAATCTCAAATATATATTTATATATATTTTATTATTAAATAAAGTTTTATCGATATAATTATAGACAATAAAAGCAATTTATGACTACACTTACATTTAGATATTCGTGACTTACTTAATGCTTTAATAATGTCAAATATTGGATATGGAATTTTTGCATTAACATTATAAATAGCATATGTCACCGGTAGAAAATATATTGGATATTTTATCGTAGTTTATCATAGAGAATTATGATCAACAGTATTGATTCAATAATATTGTACGTTTCCAATTCTATTATCTTCGATATTCGCAATTTCAAAGAAAATATATAAATCCAAAAACAAATTCGTGTCAACAAATAATTGATATTAAAATTTACAATGCAATTATTTGATACAATTTTTTTATCGATGGTACTATCGATGGCACTCTCCAACAATACAATACAACGGTAATACTCATCAATAAATAACATTTCCATTAATGACTTTTATCAAAATATTTTCTACATTTATGTGAGTTGTGCAAGAGTCATGTTGTGTATATCGTTAACCGGTGATTCCTCCTTTCATAGAATCGCTTTTCAACAAAATTGACCATTGGCAAGGAAAAAGTAAGTAACTCATGTGTGCTTCAATATGAGGAAAACAGGTTTCAATATGAGAAAAACAGGTTTCAAGTGCAGGGTATGCATTGAAACGCAAGCATTAAAAGTATTGAAATATAAATATTTTATTTAATTAATATTGACATATAAAATTATAACCAAATAATAATTTACTAAATATTTTACATAGAAAATGTATGCTGAAAATTTAATATAGCATCTTCTGGGACATCAGGAATGTAAATTCAATGTTATCTTTAAAAGACAGTTAACAATAGTTACCTACATTTTCCTTGTCAATGGTCAATTATATTTCTACTCGAATTTATATGAAAACTTTCTAAATTCGCTTAAAAGAGGTATTCGTCAGACTTCGATGCTTTGCGGGGATCATGTTTATTTTTTCCCAGTTTTCTAGGGGAAATTAAGGGAGATTTTTTGTTTTTTGCAAAAATTTCATTATGACCTGAAAGATATAAATTTCGAATTTATGCATTCCGAAATCGGGCCTTACTACACCCCTGTGAAAAATTTTAAAATCTTCAATCTATACATCACTTTTTGAACCGTATTGATTTCTTCAAAATGTTCCTTAAAAATGAGATCCTTTATCATATTCTCTGATACCTTTAACATATGTTTTGACTTGGAATTAAGATTTTAACCCAGAGTCAAAGGCTAGAGTTATCCGGTTAAAATGATCATCACTAGTTTATGTGTTAAAAGCAATAATAAAAACAAAATAAGTGAAATACTTTCGCAATACTTTCATAATTTACTTATTGTGTGTTATCTGTACAGTCATTTCAATATTACCATGTTTGACTCTATGGAAAAACCTTATCTTTTCCTTATCAATTCTATTATTTTTTAATATTTTCCTTATATTAAGCAAACGTGGTAATAGTGAAATGACTGTACAATACATTGCATTGCAAGAGAAAAAGATATTTAAAGTGGACATTCATTTTAATGAAAATAGTATTATGAAATTCTTTCGTTAAAATAAATGTATCGGAGCACATCTGTAATCGGTTATGTTACATATCATATGTATTTGGACGAAATGAAATTTTAATATACTATAATATACTATATGATTAATAAATAACTTTGATTCACATAATTATTATATCATTGTCATGGTACTTTTAAATTAAATTTATTTTCTCTCTTTAGCTATAGGATTATTATGCTTTTGTAATAAACATACATTTTTTAAATAATGAAGTTACTTAACATGTAAGTCAATTACTATTGTTTTTAATTAAGCACCGGAACAAATGAAACAGCAAAACAAATTCTACACAATACAATGCAATACAATGTATTTATAACGAAATAATTTTTAATAAATGTCTGAATTGATCATTATGATTAATGATGTCCGACTCAATACTATTATATTAGTATTTAATGGGGGAACTTATTTTTTATCTTAACATTGTCATGCATAAAATATTGATTTTTGTCAAAGAAATCGATAGATCAGGGAATGAGAAAGAGTCTCACGGGCATAGTTTAATGGTAGAACTTTAATCCTAAATGTCAGGTGATGTTAATGCTGTAATGCTAATCGTTTGGATTGTGTCACCATAATTTTTATTATCGTTTTAAATCAATTTTTATTCTTCAGAAAATGAGTCTCATCAAAGTAATAGTGAATACATTTGTATGAAAGAAATGACACGCCATTATCATAAATTATTCTCATAATGGATAATGCATTATTATTACGTAATATCCCATTTTTAAAAAAAAGTAATTATCATCTCATACATTTTCCCCCGTTCATGACTATGTTTTAAGATATTGAATTTTTTTAAATGAGAAACTTCATTTACACGCGTTTCTTTAATAAATTATATTCAGATTATGGAAAGTATTGCAATGCAAAGATAATTAAATTTTTTTATATATTAAAAGTTTTCATTTTGGATATTAATAAACGCAATAAATTAACACTGATATTATTAAATTTGGGAAATTACTTTTTAAATTAATTTCGTAAATAAAAAAAACTTTAAAAATTGTTTTTGTTAATTGAGATGACACAACATAATCCTTAATAAATATAGTGTGTTTAAAAATTCTATTATTCTCGACACAATATTATTACAATAAAATTATTTATTCTAAAATAATATTAATGGAAAATTGGAAAATAAAACGGAAGGAAAAATCAATGAAAATTGAGACATTATTATTAAGTGAAAAATGTATTTTCTCATTCAATTCATATATCTCATCAAAAGTTAGAAATAAAAGAAATACGTGTACAGAATGACAAAAACTCGAATATACAAAATCCAAAATATAGAAAATATAAAAATTTTGAGAACATAATAAGCAAACAATAGTTTATACAAAAAGCTTTATGTTTTTAAAATTTTGATGTTTTCTATGTTTTGCTGATTAAATTAAATTTTAGTAAATTTAATTCTATTTCTGTTTGAACTTATAAAAGCTTTTATAGTTCAATTGATGTTACGTTTCTTCGATGTTTTGTATTTTTGATCATTTGTATTTCGATATTTTTGCACCGATAACAATAAGAGCATTGATTTACCAGTAAAAGGCATTGATCTTAACTGAAATCGACTGAACGCTTTACGGTCCTTTTTTCTTTTTTTAGAGTTGGAAAAATTAGCAAATTTTGGATTCCATTCCATTGTATTTCATATAAAACAAAAATATATCTTTAGTCTAATAAGTATAGTATGATAAGCATAGTTCCTTTTAGTTGACCAAAACTAGTGTGAGGTCATGATCCGATATTATTAACTAGCTGTAACGTCAGCGGCGTTAATATAGTAAGAATTTAGTGTTTATTTGCGCTAACGTGAAAGTATTTAAGCTCCTCCCACCAATCTCTATTGTTCTCACACTGATCCAAGCTATCTTAGTTAACAATAATTTAATTTAATTTAATTTAATTTCAGTTATAAAAATGATTTACTATAATTAGAATGAATTTTAATGATTTTTATTTTTAAATTCCATAATCATAATTAAAAATGGTTTATTTTCTCAGCCCCTTAATAAGAATAACTAAAATTAATTTTAGTTACAATGAAATCTATTAAAACTGCACTAAAAATTTAATGGCAATAATTGCAATAATTCAAATTATTTCATTCCGTTCCGTTCCATTCCATTCCTGTGGAAATTCCAGAGAATAGAATGGAATGGAATACATTATCGAACTCTATTTTTCCTCATTTATGTCATATTTTACGTACACATATGTATTTATTATCACGTTCACTTCAAAAATGGTCACGCAATATTTGTCCACATTTGTCATAATGTACTGTATTGATCAGTGTATTATTGTCTGTCTGATGATGGCTGTCGTTGCGAAACGTATGAAGGAAAATCACGTAATAATTAATCCCCCGAAGACATTGCAAAGGGATACTCAAGAAGCATAACTCTTCTATTGTTTTAATACTAAAACTTTTGTTAGTTTAAGTACATCCTGATATTCGGAAAACACAATGTGTTGTTGTATGTATTGTTGTATGTATATATTGTATGTATGCAATCTATTGTTTACCAAGAACATCATGTTTAAATAAAAGTTTACTTTTCTTTACCCATCATTACTGCGATCATTATTAAGGCAAATAGTGATTGGAAAGGATATGACTGATCACACGCGAGACATTATGTCATATGAAAACTCTTAATGGTATAAAAGGGTATTATCATTTAGTAATTACTTTTAAATATAATTTCTATCGTTAATGTAATGCTAATTATGCATTAAATGGAATTAAGTGAACCTTAACATTAAAGAATGCATCACTTACATTATGAAGTATCAGATGATAGATGATTGATTATATTGTCGTATAATATGATCAATTATATGGTAAAAATGTCCAATAAATTTAATTGTCATACAAACATATATTTCACTTAATTCAATATTCTCATTCGTTGCGCTTAAATTCCCCAAAAATAATATGAAATTTTATGGTTCATTAATTAAGTTTTATACGATACGTATTAAATTAAGCGTAACAATATTATCTCTGTTTTCCCAATACAATTTCCCAATACAATTACCTATAAAAGTATTACGTTTATTGCTACTTTTACTGATGACTGTGAATTTCTAAAGCACAGTTTATCATAACACGGATCAAATATATAAGAATTATATTAAATTCAGAAACTGTTCCTCTCTCATAACACACATTAGTGATGAGGTTCCTGAAGCATGAACCAAATGTTTAGATGTGAATCACTTTTATATGTGAGATTTCTTCATATATAATGCTCGTGCTCATCTCAAAATTACCTTTTCAATAGGGTTTTGTCGCACGCGCAGTGCTTTCTGTATTTGATATGTTTGATTATATGTACTTTATGTTGAACTTCTGTGGAAATTTTAGTAAATAATTCGGGAAAATTTGTAATTTTCTGAATTTTCTTTCAATAATTTTCCTAAAAATGAATAATAAATGTGTTTTTAAAAGAATTTTCTGGAATTTTAAACTTCATTTTGTTGTTTGTTTATGATTTACATTTAAAGCATAAAATAAAAATACGGTTTTGCATTTATATGATATTCATTTATTGATTCACTCTATAAAAAAGTAAAACTAAATTTATAATATGCAATAAACAATACATTTTAGCATAAAAATACTCCTGTAATATGTAATCAGTATGCGTTTATTGCACATTTTATCCAAATATTCAAATTACCGATTTCATTTGTCATTTTCCTAAATTTAAATTCAGTTTCTATTTTACATTTACATTAAATTGCATTTGTGATTTTCAAATATATGATAATGCAATGCCAACAAATGCAAGTGCGAAGGGAATGCATTGCTTCGTGCACTTTACTTAACTCTTTATTATAGTCGTAAAAAATTTCAGAAAAATTACATTGTGATATATGCCTAAACACGTACAAAAATAAGTTTATTAAATTGAATTTATTCACTTAAACATTGATTAAATAAACAAATTTAACGAATACAACGATTTCCTTTCTGTTTTGCCCGAATGTCAGTCACTTTTGCTCTAATCACTTCAGCTGATGTGCCGTTGTCAGTGAGCTTTGCTCCCGTGTCAATGGGCTTTGCTCCCGTGTCAATGGGCTTTGCTCCCGTGTCAATGGGCTTTGCTCCCTTGTCAATGAGCTTTGACCCCGTGTCAATGAAGTTTGCACTCATGTATGTAACTGTATAATTGAAAGTAATTTGTGAATTATTACAAATTATTGTGAATAAAAAAGTTTTACGACTATTTTTATACTATTAAAATGATGCAATAATAATTTAAAATTTTTTACCATACCAATGATTAAACTTCTAATTTCATCAGAAATTTTTTGATTATTTTATCTTTTCATTTAGTGTTTATTAATTCGTAAGAGTAAAGTCTTTAGATTGTTCTAAACTATTAATTTCTTCAAATATTTTACTATTAATTAATCATGTTTTTTAAAAATATTCGCAAAATATATATACCAATGTAATCATACGTAAACATACATATGAGTGCAAATCCCTCAAATCTATTCATATACCTGTACTTCTAATTAGAGAACGAAAATGGAATTTCATGGAATGGAACGAAATTTCCATTCGGGTTTTTGAGACCAATGGAATTGAAAATTTGCTAACTTGGGGGTAAAATTAGGGGTGACATTGTTAAAAATGTCAAGAGTACAAAAAATTGAGGTGAAATAATAAATATCATTTAACTCATTAAGACCTCATCCCAATTCTATATTATGTCAGTGAAAACGATGTGAGAATGAGAATCTGAAAATTTTCAAATGAAATGGAATTCCATGGGATTTCTATGGAATGGAATGGAAAAAGTCTGATTTTTGCTTAATGGAATGGAATTTAAAATTTGCTAATTTTTCGTTCTCTAATAATGCAATTTGATAATAATTTTGTACTAATTTTGTATTTAATCAGTGAAAGTCTAAAACTAGTATTAATGGGATTCAATGCATAGAATATTGATTACGATGAGTATTGACCAAGGTCCGCAAATTTTTTAAGTCTTGAGGTCTGACCAATTATTTCACAATTTTTTAGACGAGGGGTGTCAACTTTGAACATTTCTATGCATTTTTCTTAAGAAATTTTTTCATTTTTGCAATTTTCGAGAAGGGGTGTCTCGTTTTTGCGAAATTCTGGGGAGGGGTCATGTCCTACCCAGACGCTCCCTTGGCGAATACTGATTACGATTTTACATCGATTTTCTTTAAAACCTATTTCATTTTGAATGAGTGAAATGACACAATCATATTAGAATATCTCTAATTAAAGTTGGAAAACGGATTCCATTCCAATGCCTTTCATGAAATTGAATTTTCATTCTGTATTCTATCAGCAGTGGAAATTCCATTCTAAAATTTTAAATCATTTTTCGTCGATACATATTATATTTGTGTTTTAAATTCACTATAATAATGATTAATTATGATTATAAATAATGATTCATGCTTTTCGTGTTATAAAATGAAAAGTATATGTGTATCTATCATATTGAAATCCTATGGAATTGGAAAAATTTCCACTAAAAAATTTTCTATTATAATGGAATGAAATTTTCAGTAAAAATAATTCGCTTGAAAATGAATGAGATTTTCTGACTTTACGAACTCAATCTCTAATAGACTCATCTAAGTAATTACAGGGTTTATTAAATACAAAAATAAGTGCTATTTAATAATGCCAAACAAATTGAGTCTATTAAATTGCTTTACTTCTGTATTATCTCCTAAAATATAATGTCACATTTTAGTATTACATATACAATTATGTCAATATTTATCGGAAAAATAACAGTATTACATGAAAATATAATATTCTTTTCATTATAATAATATACTTTTATTGTTTATAAATCTGCAATTGATCAATCGCATGCAATAACCCGCTATTTGATGTGTGCTTCAATATGAGAAAATCAGGTTTACACTGAAACGAGCACATTCAAAGTATTGATTTTAAAATGTTATATAAAATTAATATTTACATTCCAAATTACAATTAAATGATTTTCTAGAAAATGCTAAAAATTTAATATATCATTTTCTAAAACCTCAGGAATGTAAATCTAATGTCATCTGAACATGCTAAGTGCAAATAGTCAATTATTGCAAGCGATGGGTCAATTGGTTTAGATTATGTAATTTCGTTATTATAATAATTTAAGTAAAAACTTCAATAAAAATTCTATTAATCCATAAGTATAATAAATGTATAGATACCCTATGGACCATAATAAAGTTAATACTTTACGCATGCACCATTCAATGCTATATATGTTTGTGTGTAAATAATTGAGATTTTTAAAGTATAATTTATTGAAAATGCCTTAATTAAGACATCGAAAGACATCGATAAGATGAGCACCATCATTATCTTTACAATCAAATATCTGATTTAAATAATTATGAATTACTCTGTTACACAAGAATGATGCATGTGTAAAGTATTAACTTTATTATGGTCCATAGGGTATAATTTTACAAGACATTTACATTTTAATTATATACATTTTTTAATTCAAGAATATCAACTCCATAAATACAGCACCTCTTTCAATATTCAACAAATATATTAAATGTATAATTAAGATTAAGTGAAATTAAATGTGACAATACAATGAAATTCAGGAATAAGAATTTATTTATTTATAAATACTTTATAAATCGTGACATCTAAAGTAGGGATTTAAGATCTTTACTATACACTCATGTCGGTCTTAAGTTAATGAGTTGGAACATTACTATTGTGTGCAATGACAATGCAGGAGACGGAAGAAACACGGAGGACATCATTTTTGTTATAATATAGATTTCCTAATAAATTCATGTATCCCTACTCTAAATGATATGTTTTACTAAACACTTTTGTAGGAAACCGTAAGCTGATTTCACGAACATAATCTCAGACCCTAATCCAAACATAAGACGGCCCAAAATTATTATTGGAAATGTGTTGTTTGTGAATAAAAACATACTCATTACTAAGGAATGGTAAAGCATAAAAAATCAAATTCTAAATTATAGCAAAAGCATATGCATAGTCAATTATATACATGTTTTACATAAAATAAAGAACATTTTTAATGTAAAAAATACTAGTATATTCTCGTTGCTTCGCAACGCTGAATTATAATTTCTAAATCTTATGATAAAAATGCATAAAAATCTAAATATAAATTTAGAAACTGTAATTTAAGTCCGCGATTCGGTCATAATTAAATAACGTGCATTTCTGTTGTCATGACAACACAATGATGCAGGACCCGGAAAAAAAGACTGAAGACAAAATTAAAACTGACACTGTTTTTATTATTATATAGATTTTCCGGTAATAACAGGGACTTTTGTTAAAAATTTATTTAATTTACACTTTAGTATCAATTTATATGTCCAACAATTGTCTTGAAAAAAGTGGGAATATGATACAAATGCAAATATGTCACGAATCGAACATAAAATCAAACGTATTTTAATATACAAATGTAAAGTGATTTCAAAAATGCGAATTTAATATTAAAGAGAAGATAAAAGTGAACCGACATAAGTGTACTTAAGAAAAGTTTTTATTCAATATTTTCTCCAAATACATGATATATGTATAAAGATGGGAATAATTTAGCGGTTAACCGCACTGTGGTTAAATTTAGGTTAACAATTAAATCCCAAAATCGACGGTTAATCACAAAATGAACTTTTTTTATTTAAATTAAAACTCAATACTCTAAAATTATAAAAATGCATACAGAAATGTGCAACAATTGTGGCACAAAAAAGTAGCGCCATCAATTATTAGGGTTAGAGATGAGCGTAGATAAATCATAAACACATCGTTATGTGTTATTGGTGGCGCTACTTTTCTTCTGCCACAATTGTAGCACATTTCTGTAATACTGACATTTGTATTAAGTGAAGTTAAAGGTACGTTTCCACAATGCAATTATGCGGCGTAGAAATGGTTGGTGCATGAGAAATTGCTGCATGCAGCATGTTGCATGAGCGTTGACCGCTGCTTTACTCGATGCAGCAAATCAATAGGACCCAATATAAAAGTCACGTGAGAATGTTTATGTCCTCACATCGCCACATTTAAAGCGCGATTCTTAAAATGACTTATGACAGTGTGGCATGGAGATTAATGTGCATGCGCATGCAACATATTGCAGCGCGTCAAATATTTTCATCATCTGCTGCATTTAACGTGAAAATAGTTTGATACATCTGCAGCAGCGCAGCAAAAGATAAGCCGTGATGCATGAGTCGCGCTGCAAAATGATGCGTGTGGAAATGCACTTTAATTCATTTTTCATCGAATGCTATTTTTTTATATGATACACCATGACTTTTGTTAAAGTAAACCCCAATGGTGTTCACTACATTCATATATATTAAATTTATTAAAATTTAACGATTGATTCAAATAAAGTACAATTTGTCGATAAAAATTTATTTATTGCATACATTGTAACAGTTTAGGTGGGAAAATGTTGTATCCTATAAAAGTATCTTTTGATGAAAAATGCCGCACCATTATATCGTCTTTCATAATTAATAAATAATAATTAATAATAAAAATAATAAATAATAATAAATAAATAAATAATTATTTATTATTATTTATTAAAAAACTAAATTCATTGGGAATTACTGAAAAATAATATTGAAATTTTTGCAGATATTATTCTATAACATAAAAGAATTAATCGTATTTTAGTATTTGGACTTTACTCTGTAAACTGAACGTAAATAATTTGAAATAAATATGTTTTTCTAATAAATTTATAACATGAATACCATTAATTAGATTTATATAAAAACTTTATATTTTTTCTGTAAATTATGAATAAGCATTTAAGATTTTTCTTGAAAATAAATTTTATTACATAAAAATGTGTTATAATATGACTTAAGTTTTTCAAATCGTTTGCCTCTTGATTCGGCTTTCTTTTAGAAATGAAAATTCAGGGATTTGCAATAATAATATTTACTTTTCTTGTTCTATGACATTTGACATAATACAATGGAAAATGTGTGCAGTTTCAAGATAATGCTAAAGAATTGTGAAAATCCTGTATTCGGATTGTTATGATACGCTCCGCGGGTCATAAATGCAATTGGGAAATATCTAAAAATATTTATGCAATTAATTAACCTGATATAGAATAAAAATTTTTTTTCATATTAATTTTAGTAACAAAATTAATTATACACTCAAAATGATAATTGACATGTTTAATCTACACTTTAATCGTAATATATTTGTTTAAATGTTGGAAATATAAATCAATTCTACATCGTATATCTTAATCTATTATGACAGTTTAATCCTGATAATGCATTGGCAATTCCCTTCTGAATTTATCATCAAATAATTTAATGCAAAAGTTACTTTTAATATGATAATTAATATGTATCTCAACTTTTAAAACGAATCT
>LBFL01014343.1:11137-23562 GCA_000988845.1 Hypochthonius rufulus
ATAATCGCAGAGTGCGAATCAATCGAAACCCGAGACTTTTTAGTGCCGGAATCGGAAATCGGAGCGATCATCGGGAAAAAGGGTTCGAACATCAGACAATTGATGTCCGATTCGGGCACTTCCATCACCGTTCTGCAGACGGTTCCGACCGACGGTCTCATTCCCGTGCGGATTAAAGGAAAAGCCGAAGCAATTCGAAAGGCCAAAACTCTCATCGACCAAATACTGTTGAAGTGCGAGACTCAACACTATAGAAGCCATAAATATCTGTCGTTTGAACGTGACACGTCCAAAGATGAGAAAAATTTCGCGAAACTCATTCCCACGGACGGAACCGGATTAATCGATGTTATGGTTTCGGCCGTCAACAGTCCGAGCCAATTTCACGTGCAAATTGCGGGTAACGACAGCATTCGATTAGACCAACTCATGGACGAAGTGACGGACTTTTACGAGATTCCCGAGAACCGACAGATGTGGGCTCTCAACGAATCGCTGCGCATCGACGATGTTGTGGCAGCGCCGTACGCGTACGACGAGCATTGGTACAGGTCAAAGGTCATCGGGATCGGTCAGAACGCGTATTCCCCGGACGACGTGGACATTGACATTTATTATTTGGATTACGGAGATGTCGCGACACTCAAGAAGAGTCAATTGTGTAGGATTAAAGAGGAATTCGTCCGTCGATTGCCGTTTCAGGCGATCGAATGTCGTCTCGCGTCAGTTGTGCCGAAATTTCACATCGATTGGTCCGAAGAGGCAATCGAAGAGTTCAAACGACTCTCTTATGCCGCGAATTGGAAGTGCATTGTTGCGAAAGTCATTGAAACGCAACAAATCACTCCGAAACGTGAAGTGACAATTGTTGAATTGTTTGACAATTCCGTTAGTATCGGACAGGCTTTAGTCGAGAAGGGACATGCGTTCATCCCCAACGACGAAACTCTTTAGGGCTATGCAATGAGTGATGAATATTTTCATATTGAAACTGAATATTCTCTGATAAATTCACATTTAAAAAGTAATAATTACAGAATGAACATGACGCGCGCTCAAAAAGGAGATTTTTGTAAAAATTTAAGAAAATACTTTTTAATCTCGAATAATAATTTAACATTTGAATATATATTAACGATAATAATCATGACGTAGATTTGAATTGCATTAACGATGATGATGATGGTGATGATGACGCTAATTCCTGTTTTCGCAGAATCTGTTCCGTTTGATCATTCGAGAAGCGCATCACTGCCGCAATCACTTTCGCGAGAGTCTAATAATGTGAATCAAATTAATAACAATTGATTATGTAACAATGATTGTACCATTGGTTCACGCCCCATCATAAACTCGAATATAATGTTCCGCAGATACTCGTATTCAGTGGGTTCCGGCAAATGAATTCCGTACAAAGGAACTCCGTTCTGCGATTCGACGCGTCTCCGAATGTCCAAAAGTTCCCGGAGACGGACATTCTCCTCTCTAAAAACAAACATTTCAATACTCTAAAAACCATAATCATTTATATACTGATATTGGAGCAGTGATTTTTGCATCGCATTCACTTGATACGCGTGTTCATTTACGGTCGTCGATCCGAACTCATCGTGAAGCGCCTTCAGTTGAACATCTTTTTCCGCCATTCTTTGGTGATAATAGTCATGAACCTCTTCGAGAGCCGCATTTTTCTCTGACAATTCACTTTCTAGTGATTCCAATTGTTTCCTGTGGTCGCACATCAGTTGATCCTCTTTTTCCTCGAGTTTCGCGATTTTCTCTTCGAATTCACCGCTTTTTTCATTTAATTGCGTTTCGAGAATGACAATTCTCTGCAAAAGACTTGTATCATCCGAATTCTTCGGTTGTTGATCGTTGAGGTTCTCCAACTGAAGACATTTCTCGCGACACTCTTCCAATTGTTGGTTTAGTTTCGCGTTCAGACATTTGATTTCGGTCAATTCCCTGACCGTATCGTTGTCGCGTGTCTCCGTCATCATCATAGTCTCATCCAATTGTGCATCTCTCATCTCCAACTGTTTATAGAGTCGTTCAACAGTCTCCTCGTATTGTGTCTTTGCATTTGTAAGTTGATCGTTCAATTTGTGTATTTCTGCGGCAGAACTCATCGATTGTTCCTTCAGACTCAACTCGAGAGTGTCTCTAATGCTGGACATTTGCTTCAAATCGGCGTCAATCACCGAAACTCTTTCCAAAAGCATTCGCCTCTCATTTTCACTTTTCTCCATTTTCGCTTCGAAATCATCGTCCTTCAATTGTTGCATTTCACAGTTCAACAGTCGTAACTGTTCTTTCAGATCCGACGCTTCTGTTGTTCTCGCATTTAATTGGTCCGTCAATTGAATGACCGAATCATTTCCGCATTTAATCTCATCGTTAAGTTTCTGAACTTCATTTTGACTCTCGGAAATGCAAATCTCTAAATCCTCATTCCGTTTCAATTCATTCGCGAATTTCCCTTTAAATGTATCAATTTCATGACCGCATTCTTTTAATTGCACTTTTAACTGTTCAATTGTCGAATCATTTTCACAGATTTTCACTTTCATTTCATCACAATTCACACTCAAATGTTCAAATTGCAATTTTAGTCTCTCATTTGCTTTACACTGTTCTTCATTTTCCTCCATTTTTCTGTTTGTCTCATTCAATTGGTTTTTAAGTATTTCATTCTCTTCACTGATAACGTTGAACTGGACTTTCAACTCTCTACACTCATCCACAACAGAACCGTACAAATCTCTATGTTCTTCAATCGTTTTCATCAGTTTTTCATCCGAACATTTCAATAGTTTTTCATTCGCTTCGACCATCGCCAGAATCTCTGTTTTCGATTCGATTTTCGCATTTTCCAATTCCGCTGAAAGTGATTCGCATCGAATCTCCAATTGTTTCGCGCGATTTTCATAATCATCCGCCAAATTCTTGAGGCGACTGTTGTCGTGCAAAAGTTGTTCATTAATTAACTTCGATTCACTCTCTTGTAATTCGCAATTTGTCGTTAATTGTGATTCGATTTGTCGCAATTCAATCTCTTTGTTTCTCAATTGACAATCCTTTTCCTCAACAGAACGTGACAATTGTTGTAAATCAGTGTTTAATTTCTCCATTTGTTCGTTCATACGAATTTCGCGTTCACTTTTCTCTTCGCATTCACGCGTTAAAGTCTCACACTTTTGCGTGAGTTCATTGTTAATCGCGTGAATCGAATCGAACGCTTTCCTCAAATCATCGATTTCAGTTGTCTTATCGTTGAGTTTCGATTCGACAATTTCCTTCGACTCTTTGATTTGCGCGTTTTCCTGAACTATTGATTCACGCGAATCTTTAATTTCGTGATTTTCCCGTTCCAATGCTTCGACTTTCTCTTTCAGAACGATGATCTCATTGTTCATCACTGCAATTGTATCGCAATTCATTTCCGTGTTCTTTCGGTTAATGTCATCGATGATCCGATTCTTCTCTTCCAAATGATTTCTGAGCGATTCCATTTCATTTCTGGCATCGTCAGTCTTCATCAGCGCGTCCCTCAGGAGATCCTCTGAAGTGTCCAAATCGGTCTTTAACTGATCCAATTTCTCGGACCGTTCATTGAGGACATCGATTTGCTGCAGCAATTCCTTGGATCGTCGTTCCGCGTCATTCAGCATCACTTCCAATTCGTGTTTCTCTTTTTGCCGATTCTCTTCGACGCGATTCAACTCTTCAATGGTTTTGTTGAGTTTGGATTGACACTGATTCATCTCTTCTTTTAATTGTTGGTTCTGCAGTCGCGTGATTTCGATTTGCGATTTCGTCTCTTCCAATTGTGTTTCTGTCATTTCCCCTCTTAACTCTTCGAATTGGCATTTCCAATTCTCATCCGCGGCCATTATTTTGCGTTCGCATTCCTCGCGTATCAAGTGAATCGCCGCCGCTTTTCCTCTCGACAGTTCCTGAATTAAATTCTCTTTTTCATCGTCCGCCGTCTGTACGATTCTCGACATTTTCGATTCCATTTCTTCGATTAAATCGGTTTTACTCTTCACTTGCGATTCCAAACTTTTGACAGTTTCAGCGGAACTCTCCAATTGGGCTTTCATCTGTTCGAAATCCGACGTTTTCAGTTCGAACTCATCGTGCAGATCCCTTTTGCATTCCGCCATAGACAATGCACGCGCGTCATTCGTCATTCTGAGCGTTTCGATTTCTTTTTGTGCGGATTCTTTGTATTGTCTGAGTTGTTCATTGTCTTTAACAATGGAATTGAGTTTTTCTTTATTAGTTTTGAGTGACTCTTTACACCGGCTCAGAAGAGACTCCAAATGTTTCACTTTTTTATCATCGGTCGTCTCGTGATTGAGAATGTCAATCTTTTCTTTCATGACTTTAATGGTTTCGTCTTTTTCCTCGATAATGACCCTCAAATTCTCCTCCAAATGTCGTTTCGCTTTTTCCTCCAAAAGACACTGCTCTTTGAGTTCGTTGATGCGTCTCAACGCTTTGTCCTGACATTCGACCATAACTCTCCGCATTTTGTCTCTCTCTTCCACCAGAGACCGGTAACCATTGACGACCTCACTCCATCGCGTCTTATACTTTTTCCCGCGGTTCTTGAGGTTCACGCACAACTCAATCAGCTGTTCGCGCGTGACTCCGTCGATGGCGCGCGCATCACTTTCGCATTCACTTTCAATGTCCGATTGCGGAACGTAAAGTTCAATGATGGGATTTGGAACCGTGAAAAGTGAATCGTCATTTTCCTTTTTCTCCGTTTCCATTGTTGTGGTGTCCATTGTTGTGGTGTCACGCGCATCACCATCATCATCATCCAAATCGACTAAACTGTAGTTATTCAATTCGTTTGTTGCACAATCATTGTTGTTCTGAAGTGACGATGAAAGTGCAGCGGCACCTGAGGACGAATTCACCTGTAAAAGAATGAGAGGTTAGCACGTGCCGCAACAATGATGTGTACGTACGAAAGTGTCAAAGTACTGTGAGGCTTGACCCTGAATTGTGAATTTCGCCGTTTGATATTCTTCCGTCACTCGTTCCTTCAGTTTTTTGAACATTTAAACGTGGCAATTCATTTGTTTACATTCGCATTTTGTAAACACTCCAAAACTAGGGGCGACGTCTGTTGTTGACTCCACGCAACGAGACAATACATAAATAACGTTCAAAGAATGAAAAAGTTTTGAAAATAAAGTTGACTTTTCAATACTCTTATCGATCAGTTTCTACTCTTCACGAGAATATTGTAATAACATCTCTGCCGGCGCCGCGCGCCAACAATACACGGTCCGCGGTACACAATTCCAGTGACAACCGCCGAAATAAATGGATCGAGAGGTGCACGCAGATGAGTGCGATCGGCGCGAATTTCTACATGAATCGGACGCCGATTGTCACCAACAGACCGATCACTCCGAGAAACACCGCCCCCCACGTGCGGATGTTGTTGTACATCACTGCATTCAATACGCGCAAATCTTCGTAAAGAGCCATTTGTGGAGACAAATAATTGAGCATAATTAAATTTAATTTATAAAAATTTTAAAAACAAATAAGAACAATCATTTTATTAATTTTAATGAAATAAAAGCATAATCTATATTAAAATATTAGAGTGTCTGTTTGTGCGTCTGTCCGTAACAATTAAAAAGGGAATTTGAAAATTTGTAATAAGCAATCATGGATGCTTCACAATTGTAAAATATCATAAATGCCGGGTATTGTTTATGATCGATCGGTGTTTAGACTGTTTGCGTCACATGAGAATTCCATGCTAAATACACTAATGTATGCTAAACTTTTGGTTTTGGCACGCGATACTCCCGAACGCCGAATTCCGCTTTTGACCCGTGTCTTATGTTTATATATGATAACATAAGCGGAACTTCCGGCAGAGTCTTCGACGAACGCGGGCATCGGAAATCATTAAATCGGTTTTTGAAAATGTTTCACATTAAAAGCATTTTAACGTACTTTATAATAGTCCCTTATTTGTACGCCCCGCAAATGGATTTTTCATATGAATTCGCATATTTGACTCTCTCTGCGGGCACTTCAAATGCGGATAATTGCGGAGCGAACGGACTCCCGATGACGTCAGCGTCTATCAAAATGCACGGGAATTTCATGGCATTAATTGAGGCGGTGAAACACGAGAATTTAGTGCAGTATCTGAGTGCGAATCGCAAGAAACACGGTAATGGAACAATTCCAATGCAAAACTATTGAAAAACTTTTTTCCGCAGAAAAAGTGATTATCGTGTACGAACATTACAATCATAAACTTCCCCCGAATTCATTGGAACGGATCGCGATGCACGCGCTGAACGGACTCTATCATTTGCATTACGAAATCGGATGCATTCACGGGGCGATTACTCCCGCGTACATCGTGTACGACGCACGTGCAGATACGGTGAAACTGAGTGAATGGGCGTTGAATGTGATAACAGAGTTCGGATCACTTTTGGATTCGGACGCGATTCTGCCCGACGATTGCCGATTTCTACCGTTGGAACAACTCATGGGACTTAAACCCTCACGAAACTCCGACGTTTGGTCTCTCGCGCTGACGATTCTCGCACTGATGGGCGTGGAAATTCCCGAAAATCCGTACCCTCTCGTCACGTGCAAAACGGCGGAAGAAGTGCTGCACGTGCTGAACTTTGACGGTACAAAAGTCTCGCGCCAATGGAATGACTTTTTCCGTTCGGCTCTTGAGCCACGATCGTCACGCGCCACCGTCAAACAGTTGATGGGGATTTTGGAGATTCCGATTCCGTCGGTAGAGACTGATCCTTTGGAGCGAATGATGCGGTTCAATCGACTGAAGAACAGTTTTGAACTTTCCGTTTCTCAAATGTACCATTTATGGTGTTTGGCGT
Organism: Hypochthonius rufulus; assembly: GCA_000988845.1. Taxonomy (NCBI): domain Eukaryota; kingdom Metazoa; phylum Arthropoda; class Arachnida; order Sarcoptiformes; family Hypochthoniidae; genus Hypochthonius; species Hypochthonius rufulus. The sequence goes on from LBFL01014343.1 coordinate 18,040, forward strand.
TTCCACAGCACCTGAACAGCGATTCGCGAAAACCGCCAATACTCACACTCCCCAATTTGGTGCAGGGAAATGTACAATCGTTGGGAACGAACGAACGAAACGTTCAGAGGAAATTGTCGTTTATACCGAAAGCGGTGAAAACATTTCCCATCGAAAAGCTGAAGGAACGTCTCGCGACACTCGATCCGTCAGTGTTTTACCCGTTGATTCTGTCGCAAAACAACACTCAACAACAGTGTGAACCGATGACTCTGCCGTTGATCATTCGAGAAAGTGATTTCAATTATCAGTGCGAACGGATGATGCTCTTCAGTCGATTGATCGACGGATTCCCTTACGACCGGCCGAGTCTGTTGCGCGCGGCCAAAGTTGACATTCCCCCGTTTTATCGCGGCAGTGTTTGGGCGGCGCTGCTCAATATTAAATGGAGTGATCTGTTGATGTACGAACGCATCGATAAAGTCACGCCGACGCCGACGGATCGACAAATCAGTGTCGACATTCCCCGATGTCATCAGTACAACGATCTTCTGGCGTCGCCGATGGGACATGCAAAACTCACGCGCATACTCAAGGCATGGTTGACTCACAACGAATCGAATGGAAGTGTCTATTGGCAGGGACTCGACTCTTTAGCGTCTCCTTTCGTCATTCTCAACTTCAACAACGAACCTCAGGCGTTCGCGTGTTTTAACGCGTTCATCAATAAGTATCTCCGCGGGTTTTTCGTCCGCGACAATTCACTCGTCATTCAGGAGTATCTTTCGCTGTTCTCTCAACTGATGGCGTTTCACGATCCGAATCTCTTCAACCATTTGGAGGGACTCACGCTTCTGCCCGATCTCTACGCCATTCCCTGGTTCCTGACAATGTTCACGCACGTGTTGCCCCTGCACAAGACGATGCACGTGTGGGACGCGCTTCTGTTGGGGGATGAATCGTTCGCGCTGTACTTGGGTTTGGCCATTTTGGAACAACTGAGAGACCATCTGTTGGAATACTCTTTCAACGATTGTATTTTGATTTTCAGTGATTTGCCGGAGATTGACATTGACCGTTGCGTCAGAGACGCGATTCGATTGTTTTGTTTAACGCCGAAATCGGTGACCCGAAGGGGCGTCAAATCGATTCAACAGTTGCGGAATGAGACCGTTTCGCGTGTCGATGTTTCTGATGTCATTAAACTTATGAAAAAAGAGAAAACGAAAATCGTTTTCATCGACACGCGCACCGATGATGAAGTAAAACGTTTCGGCGCAATTCGCGGTTCCGTCGAACAATTCGATGCTTCCGCTTCCTCTGGTCATTTAGTGGTGGTCATTAACGATCATCAAATGGCGGCACAATTAGTCACTGAGAATGTCGCGAAAGTCTGTGTTTTGGTCATTAACGGATACATTCCCAATGATTTGCTCGTGTGATACATATTTATTTATTTAATAAAAAGACTTTTACAATAAGATTCTCGTCAAATAAATTCCTTTAATAATGTGAAATGTTCGATCGTTGTATGGAAAGTGTCAGTCTGTTTAGAGTCGGATTTCGCATGAAAATTCTTTTCCGGCGGTTCCTTTGACGGGATTCACGACGCGCGTTCCGGTGATGCGAATGACGTTGACGATGGTGGACTGTGGAAACGAGATTTGAACATCGCCGCGACGAGTCTCCTCTCGGAAATCGGCGATCATCATCCATCCGCGTTTTTCTTTGACAGTTGCTATGGGATCAGCGGTCACTTCGACAGTGAAATTGAATTCCCTTTCGTTATCGTCCGGAAGGAACAGACTCAATTGTTGCATCCAAACGGGTTGTTGCAGCATCACAACAATCGGGTCATTCAATGAACAGACGTAAAAGTTGCGTCCGTTCCGCTTGTACCAGGATTTATACGTCAAATCGCAGACCATTGTTGAGACGACGAATTGCGACGCGAGAATATTGTCACGCACTTGAATGTCTCCCGCGGGTTTCTCGTACTGACACCACAGACCAGATATGCGTTTCATCTGTTTTGTCTCTTTCTGGTCCTTTCGCAGCGTATTCCAATCGGTGTAACACAACACATCGGTGATGCGGATGTGTCTGACGACTCTCGGCTCAAACAAAAGGTCCAATTTGTTGCTCGTGTGGTACTTGCGGAAGTCGAACAGATTCTGCCACTGGTGTCCGTCACGTGATGTTTCCACACGAAACGCGTACCGACATTTGGATTGAGGCGAGAATTGAACGGCCAAAACATTAATGAGACAATGAATGCCCAAATCCAGTTCAATGTGTGCGTTCTCTTCACCGACAGTGTCCACTTTCCCGCGACGCACGATCTGTGCCAAACGGTCACGCGCCGTATTCCGGAACGTGATGAGATCGCAGTCGGCAACACAATACGCGCGGTCGCGAATCTCTGCGTTCAGCGCCATCATTTGGGCTTTCGCCGCACAAATCCCGTTCAATTCATCGATCGTCAACAGATGCCGACGGTCGGTGATGAATTTGCGGACGTTCGTCCAGAGAAATTCATACGGCAAAAGTTCCAAACGACACGTGCGAAACACTTGTTTCGCCACCACTGAATTCCCCGGATTTCCTGCACCGACAGACACAGACATGAAAGAGAAAAACAAAAGTGTTTATACCGTTGATCCATCGTTTGACGCTCTCGAACACGACCGGTTCAGTCGCGGTGATTGTGTCACGTGACAGAACGGCGATGATGAGCGGCGGCGGCAAATCATAGAAATCGTCGCGACAGAGAATGTCATTCGCGTTTTCCGCAATGAATTTGATGCACGCATTTGTTTGATGAGAGTCGTCAGAAGCGGAAAGAAGAGAAACGACAGAATCGGTTGTGACGCGTTTCGCGCGCATCGATTCGAATTCCCGTAATTGTATTGTCAGTTCGTGCATTTCGAACTCTTCGCTTAATTGTCTGACGTCAGAAAGAAGTTGTGAATCGAATTCCTCGACTGTCATGACTCCCGTATAAATGTATCGAATGAGTTCTTTGAATGCCTCAACGGACATTCCGGAGAATTCGATTCTCGCGTTTCCGGTGATGATCCGCTGCCATTTGCCGTTCACTGCGAGAATGACTCTGTGTCCTGAACAAACAAAGAGACAATCATGAGAATCATTTCATTACAACATTCAGAACCGGGAATTGAATCAGAATCAATCACAAAAGTAACGTCCGAGAACTGTGGACTGAGGTAATACTCTGCGAAATGCAAAACGCGTTTCTCGCGATCATCGATCACCCCATTGTTGCAGTTGTTCGTGTCGGTGATTCGCGCCCTTTTCGCTAAATATGACATTTCCCTTTGTCCGGTGATGGTTCTCTCTGTTTACGGTGCGTGCAGCGCCATCTCTCGACACACTTTCGAAGGCCCAAAGTTTATACAATGTGTTCGTTACCGTTCACACCTCGAACCGTTCACACCTCGAGCCGTACACACATTTCTACACCATAAGCAATCAAAAGTCATGTCAATGTCAATCAATGAATCACGTGACTTAATGTTTCATCGAATTTTTCCTTTAAAAAAAAGTTAATCATAAATTTACATGAGAAAAGTTTCGTCACTGATTATGTAATCGTACACCGTAAGGGGCTGTGATGCGCCTGAAACACAGCATAGTGTACTGACATCAATAAACTAAACCTGTTTTGTAAGAGTTACGCTTTTCATTTGAGTCGTTCAGCATCAGTGGAACATCAGAGTCGACACATTAAAGAGCTTAAATTTTTGAAATTCTCAGGGAAAACGTTTCTGAAACCCGCAACAAACGGTAAATATTTGAATCGGGGAAATTATGAATTTTTCAGGAGAAAGTCTTTGAAAATTTTAAAGACTGAAAATTTCAGTCTAAAATCTTTTGACTTTAATTTTTTCCTGAAAAATGCATTTTTTCTGTCGTTTTTGGTGTCCCAAAAACCCGGATATTTCTGGAGATGACATAATTCGGGGAAAAACCGGTTTTTGCAGAGTTAACAATGCCATTCACGTGTTCGGATATTTGCAAGATTATTCTGGCGTGTATCCTCCCCCCGTTGGGTGTGTTGGCGGAGAAGGGGTGTGGCGCCGATTTGCTCATCAACATCGCGCTGACGGTGTTGGGCATAGTTCCGGGGATAATTCACGCGCTGTACATAATATTCAAATATTGAGCCCGAAAAAAACTTTATTATTAACAATGGAAACACCAAAAAAAATAATATTTACAGAGTCTATAAAATAAACACTTTCAGTTCAACAATTTTCTCGCGAATTTTACAAAAATACCACCGCCGCGCGCGGTTTAAGGCCGTTCCTCGTCTCTTGTCGGGCAGTGCTGTGAAAAGGCACCGAAAAAAACGGCAAAAATAACATTTGTACTCTCATTTTTCAGCAGAAAATCACAGACAAAATCAAAAAAATGAGCAAAAAACAAGCGTTTGATTCACGACGGTTCCGACAGTAATTGTTGCAAAAGACTCTTTTTCTGCTGATCGTTCGGTTTTGACTCATCACTCTGCGCGAAAAAAATTCGGATTAATTAGATCATGTGACATTCAACACGTGACTCACCATAGTGGTGGTGTCGTTGAGCATCGGAAAATCATCGGATTCGGCGATTTCCATTGAATACGAGAGAATGTCGAGAGTGTCGTGCTGATGTTGCGCTGCCTGTTGCTGCTGCTGCTGCATGCGTCCGCCGACGAATGCTCTCAACTCCTGTCGCGTGTAATCGGACGATGACGGACGATACTCGTTGAAACTGAAGTTCTCGTACGACTGATACGACTGTTGTTGCGGCGCGACACGAATCATCGACGGCTGTCGATAGAACTGATCCGTGAACGTCTGTCGCTGCTGTTGGGGTCGTTGCGGCGGTCGCATCGGCTGAACGAACGGACGCTGTTGTCCGTTGTTCGTCGCGTACGGCGACAACGGTTGTTGCTGTTGTTGCGGCGACGATTGACACGACAATTGGGCGTTGAGCATCGGATTCGTCTGCTGCTGAATTGACTGTTGATTGACGACGGCTGTGGTCGCCCGCTGTTGTTGCTGTTGTTGCCACTGATTTGGTTGCTGTTGTTGTTGTTGTTGTTGTTGCGGTGAATGGGGCTGTTGTGGTGATGCGACGAAATACGTCGTCGGACTAGGGTATGACTGAACGGGTGAGTACGGCTGTCGTACGGAGGGGGGGCCGGGGGACAGTTGCTGTTGCGGCGATTGAGGTAGTGATGAAACGTATCGCGGCGACAGTTGTTCAGGCGTCGGTGGACCCACGACAGCGCGCGGTTTCATCGTCAGCGTCACATTCGGCGCCACTGTATTGTTCAACAGTTCATTGATGTTGTCGGAGAAGAATGTTGTATCCGTCTGTTGCGTCTGCGGAATCAGTTGTTGTTGTTGTTGTTGCACGAGACGTTTATGCTGATCCTGAAGTTGGATCTGTGTCTTGCGACGCTCAATCAGCGTCTTGCGCGTCTGTGCCACGACCGGCACGCGCGGCAAATAATGCGGCGGCATTCGTACCTGC
>LBFL01014382.1:0-15936 GCA_000988845.1 Hypochthonius rufulus
GATAAAACTAAACCGAATCAAATTGTAACATTTCAATGTTATTCTAATAAATGTTACATAAAATAGTCAATAAAATAGACTATAAAATATATGATTTACACCATATGAACGGTAATCATTAACGCTCCAATCATAACATTGTAAAGCAATTCTCTTATATAATGTATTAAATTCAAATTTTCTAATGTTTATTTTTATTCGATATAAAATGATCATAATGGGCTTAGCAAAAGTGAAAGTGACCTTAGGAATGGTAATTATGATGTCATATTAATAATAATGATGATATGAATTCATTACATTAAAAAGTAATATAAGTTAAGCGTCTCAACTGTTGCAATGCCATATGCTTAATCTTAGATGTGAATGTTAAAGGGAAGAAATAAACATTTTTACTATCTTCGGTATGATGTAAATGGTAAAGTGCCATACGGGGCCATACGCGGCCACCTGTGAGTGTTCCCGTACCAATAATTCAAACCCAACTTTTATACCACGAGAATAAAAGTTTATTATGACATTTCGTTTTTCTGTTATCACAATCTGATCTCTGCTTTCTATGGTGTCTTTACCATGGGTCTTTACCACGGGTCCCACAGTATGTCCGATCCTATAGTTACACTGTACATGGTGTGTTGGGATAACTGTTTCTTTTGCTAATATTAATTACCACGTGAGAGCACATCATTCGTATTGTTTGTTATTTTAATGCCATTCCATGATCAAATGAGTAATTTTCTTATATACCATGAGACTATTGAATGAATTCAAAGAAATCTTTTCTCACTGTAGTATTTTCTCAATGATTCTGCTAAAGTTTTTATATTTACTAAATATACAATATCATTGAAGAATTCATAAGTAAATTTTAATTAATTAATATTCATTCATTAAGTAAATGTTTTTATAAATCATCATTTTTTTTAATTTTTATATCATCGTTTGATTTGTTTCGTATAACTTTTTAATTGCGATTATTTTAGATAACGATTATAAAACATGAGTAACAAATTAAATATACATTATAAAGTTGAAAAGTGAAGCAATTGGCGTATGTAAATAACTAACTAATAGATTAATTGAATAAAAATGGTATAAATGCACAGAAATTTGTTTTTGTTAATAAAATTAATGTAATTGATCAGTGAATTAAGAGAGAGATAACTCAAGTTATAATGATTTTCCAATTTTCATTGGAATGCATTCCTTAGACCCCATAGAATATCATATTGAATTTTCAGGATATCATTCTATGGAAGAAATTAGTTTAAAACTGAAAATTCCAAATTTATTTTCGATTATTTCTATGGCATTTTAATTTTTAAAAAAGTCTAAAATATAATATAAATGTATTGTATTATTGGCTGTGAAAATGCTAAAAAATGAACTTTTACTGTATGTACACTCTGCACTTTAAACTCGTTTTTATCAAATACATGCACAGAGTACTTATCGCTCTATTTTAATTAACTAATCAATTTTCCATTTTGTGCACTAGAGTCATATGAGAGGGTATTCATGTTCGCATGTTTGGCGGTCATTTTTGAATTTTAAACTCTGTAATATAAATTAATGAATCAAATTAGTCAATTTAGTTAATTTAGCCAAACTAGTCAATTTAGTCAATTTAGTCAAACTAGTCAATTTAGTCAATTTAAAAATAAAAATTCTTATTAAAGTACACCGAAAGGTAATCGAAAGCGCACCAATAGTTTGCTAAAACGTTTTTACATTTATTAGCTTAAGTTTATTAAAAATCTTATGATACAGTTTTAAGATATTTGTGTATATTTAAAGTAAACATTGAAGTGCTGTCCTGATTTTGCTAAATTCGGTGATTATTAAATTAATTTTCTCCATAATCATAATGAACATTTATAAGATTTAAAATTAATTAAACAATAAGATATGTAATTCATTGATTTACGTAAAAGAAATTTAAATGTTTTAGTTAATTATTAATTTAATGGCTCAATTAATTAAGCTGATTGTGTCAAAAGAGTTCACCCGATTCAATAAAATAATAATAATTCATTTTAAAGTATTTACATTCTCCGACACTCCAATAGTTTATTAAAAAACTTTTGCATTTATTAACTTATTTTTACCAAAAATTTTATGGTACAGTTTCAAGATGTTTCTTTTAATTTAAATATAATTATTGAAAATAAATAAAAATTATTGGTAATTTCAAAAATACGTTATATATATATATATATATTATTATTATTATTATTATTATTATTATTATATATTATTATATATAATGTAAATTAAACGAGTCTTTTCGCTTCTATAGACAATAGCCCCGAAAGAAGCGTCCGAACGGCTGAAGAGAGACATACCCCTATCGGAAGGGAATCAGAATCCTCATCGGTACTGAAACCCTCGAGTCCGGGATCATCGGCGAGTCTCTACAATAGAATATCTGTTTTGGTCCATAACACTACAATTATTAAACACGAGTCAAAAATACTTAATTCTAAAAGAGAGTTTATTTCAAAATGTGAAGATCAATGCGTACCGCTGAAGAATCAACTACTATCTGATTGTTCATCAAAATATATCGAAAATGGGGGATTCGAAGACGATGATAATCAAGTACAGGACCTTTCGATTCACCATCTCAAAAACAGTTATTATGGGTTTGAGAACACTGAAAGTAGCAGTGCATCATCATCATCATCATACAGTCCGATCGGATCGCCAAAAGTAAACCTTTTGAAACGTATTACCATCGATCGATCATAATTCATTATAATATTTCAAATTTAGCATAATGAGCATCTTATATTATCGAATGACATTCACATATGTCCCGATTGTGGGAAGCGATACAGTACTTCGAGTAATCTCGCGCGACATCGACAAACCCATCGGAGCGTCACCGATAAGAAAGCACGAAAGTGTCCGCATTGCGACAAAGTGTACGTGTCAATGCCCGCGTATTCTATGCACGTGCGTACGCATACACAAGGATGTGTCTGCAGGTAAAATTGATTTAATTAAAGTATATAATTTGTAGGACTTTAATTAAGTAAAATTTTACTTACCATTGTAGCTATTGTGGTAAATGCTTCAGCAGACCGTGGCTATTACAGGGCCATATTCGCACTCATACAGGTACAGTGAAAACTTTTATTGCATAATATTTTCAAATATAACATGAAAAAGTGTTATGAGAACATTAAATATGATGCTATTTATAGGAGAAAAGCCATTTAAATGTCCCATTTGTTCGAAAGCATTTGCCGATAAATCAAACCTTAGGGCTCACGTCCAAACCCATTCGACAACAAAACCATACGCATGTCAACGCTGTGGTAAAGCATTTGCGCTAAAAAGTTACCTCTACAAACATGAAGAGTCATCATGCATGAGAATACATCGACATACTGGACACGGTCAGCAAAGGTCAGTGGCACCGTTTATCGACGATTCTTCACGATTAATCACCAATCGATTTTAGGCGAAAAACTTTCCAAAAATGCCAAAAATGCCAAATTTCCATCAGTATATTGTATTTTTACAGAGACATATTTTATAGAAACAATTATAGTCATTTTCATTAGTGTTTAGAATGTTTTTATTATTAGAATCATTAGATTTTGTATTCATTCGACACAATTATTTTAATCTCTTTTATATAATTTACTATAATTTATTAGTGGAAATATTGTTATTCAAAACAAATATTGAGTGTGACACTAGTTCATGATTTATAGTTTATGTATGGTTTATTTATGGTTCATAAATACCGGTTTAAAACCAAATAATTGATTATATCATTCTATTTTGTAGTGAAATTTGATATTTTTCTAGTCCCACGATTTAAATATTTTTTGTTACATATGCCATGTTAGTTTCCTATTTTTTTCTAATTTTTCCTATTTTTTCCTATATTCATATTTAGGGCATAATTTTTATTGACATTTAACCAAATTATGCAATTTATTTAATTTTATAATTGTCATGTAATGTCAGTAAATCCAAAGAACCGATAGAATTTAATTTATGCTTTTTGCTTAATTTATACTTATATAATCATTTTTTGTGTCATTAAAAGTTTTGTCTATAAAAACGTTCCCATAAAGTGAATGGTGTCTTAAAGCTAATGACTCACTTGTCACACATGTTTCCATAAAAGGTACGTAAAGCTCCGAACGATTATTATCGTATAACTGAACTCACATCCCATACACTCTCTGCACCGGATGCTTCATATGCGTTTCTAAATGCACATCTACATTTGGGTATGATATATATAACCACCATTTCCTTTGGTTTTCGTTCCCCGCACTTCGCATTGACATTGATATCGTCATCCGCGCTTCGGGATCATTTCCACCTGTTTCTGGTGGGGACTGCCAATGCATTAGTCTAAGTGCACGAGAGTTGCGGTCAGAGGAAATTGACCTCAGAGGTGCTCGCGGGTCAATTGAATTGGCCGGATGTGATGGAGACGATGGAATCTGTTGGAATGACAAAAGTGAAAGCCAAAATCGTGCGTTAATCATCTCAGTTTGTCACTTCCTATATGTTCTTACGCCACAAAACACTCGAACCGTTGAGATGATTGGGTTTAAATAGACTGTAGTGAGTTGAGTCCAGTGAAAGGTCGCAAATGGGGAATGAAGGGATTGAAAGGGGTCTTAGCACATGTGTGCCTTTCTTGTGGTTACGGACGCGCGTCCAGACACGCGAGCAACACGAGCGCGAGCATCAAATGCCTCCCTTTCTCTTTCGCTTAACGACTTAAGACAGTGATTCTATTTGATCCTTAAGATTCGCATCCTTTCCTCAGACAAAGGGGTTAATGCAGGAAACACCATGAATATCTCAAATGATCTGCATACGTGTAGTGAATACAATACAATACAAAAGGAAATTTTATAGTGTGTCCATGAACCAGACACAGGATCATTACTGAAGAAATGTGCAGATCTGTTTGTCACTATCACATTACTCTACCATTACCATCACTATACCATCACTATGCCATCACTATACCATCACTATACCATTGCTCTATTTTATTACTTACGGAGCAAACAGCGTTAGTTTCGCCTATGATTTTCTGAGACATCCTAATGTTTGCTTCGGCTGAAGATTCCCAAAATATCAAAATTGTACCTCTTCAGTTGGAATGTCGGGGAGCGAATGATACAAACAGTGAAAGTTGCGCTGTGAATTACTGAAGAAAACAAATCCGTTACTAAATAACTATAATACAAAGAATACGTTTGAAGGTCGATACGCATGCATAACTTTTCTTCACTTCTCAATCATTTACTCGTTCATTTCATTAAGTGATTCGACGAACTTTAGTGTGTCTTTAGTGTAACTTTAGTGTATCATTATGACCAATATTTGTGCAAAAGTGTATCATTTTGCATAATACAAAATCAGTGAAACGGAAAGTTCAATGAATGACAGAATCGTCCCGAAAAGGGACATAAATAAGGGGAGTGAAAAGAGTGTGCAAAAATGAGAGACGAGTGTATCATCACTTTTCTTTTTGTTGTTCATTTTCTTTTCGATGAGCAACAGTTGCGTGAACATGGAATGTAGACGAATGTAGACACACACAGTCCCAAACTTCACTTCATTTCCTCCCTTTTAAGTGATCACAATTTTCTATTTATAATCGGTATATGCCATGAGCGATGCTCTCCTTTCCACTAATTTCGGTGCCACGACTGTGCCACGTGTGCCGCGACTTGTAAGAGTTGTTAGAGAGTGGGGACTCTATACATTAATTTGGTTTACGGGAGTCAGTCTTACGCCACATGCCTCTGCATCACTCTAAAACGTACAACGGTCGCGTTCGTTTAGGTTTTGGTCATATTATTACTTTGCTATTGATATTTTCCATGAGTCCACATTTCACTAAATACCATTAACTTTTACATCTTTTAGTTTACATCATGTTTCATCAGCGCTTCTGATAGCATAACATATATACAAATCAATTGTGATTACATAAATTGGGTAACCTCAACAAAGGAACATCCCGAACATCTCGAACATCCCCAACACACTCAGCATTGTTTATGTCACTGTTTTTTGCTTCTTCTATTAATTAGCACATAATAGGAATGCGCAACTAATTAATAATTAAGTCAAAAGATACAATTTAATTGAAAAGAAATTCTTAAACCCGCAAAATAATGAAAGAGAATTTACTTCGTTTTGTATCTTAAAATAGTCAAATGATCTGATATTATACTAAAGAACGCGGATAATAATAACTAAAGACTCATCCCAAAATTAAAGTTATTTTAGAAACTTTACGTTTTCAGTTTATGGGAACACTTCCATCATACTACATGTATATGTATATGTATGTGTGTATATGTATATATGTATGTACACAGTAAATACTGGGATTTTGGAACTCATGCGAAGAAAGATTATGAAAGACTATGATAGTAAAGACTGATGACTACAAAAATGTAAAATGAAATTTAGGGTTTAATCACCAGTGGAGGCAAATTTGTAATTTACTTAAATTATTGGATAAATAAAGATAAAGATAAAGTAAACGAAAACTGATTCTGTTCAAAAGTCACTCAAAGGGAATCCACGAATTGTTGCATCAATTGGGGACGGTTATTTTTGACCTTTTACTTCATTCAATGTGTGGGATATTTGAGAAGACACAACACTCTTATAGTTTATCCTTTAAATTTTCTTAAATGGCAGTGTTGTCATTAATTTAAGATTTCTATGTTAAAAGGTGAGTCAAAATGCTTTTAATTTCCGAATTCTTTTCAAATGTAAAGATTAAAGGATTTACGCGATTTAATAATGTATTTAATAATGTATTTAATAACGTATTTAATAACGTATTTAATAACGTATTTAATTAGATTATGATCCAATGACTCAAATTTTACTGTCCAATTATGGAAATACATAATTTAGTTTATCTGAAATGAGAATTTTTTGAATTTTTGTAGTGATGCAAAAATGAATAACAAATGATTTAATTATTTAAATGATTATATATTCACGCGCAGTTATTAATTATTAAATGAATAATTAAAAATTTTAATGAATGAATTTATTAAAATTAATTAAAACATATAAATTAATTAAATCTTTTTCCTGTTTTTACCCGATAATTAATTGTAAATCGTAAAATTAAATTTGCATTTTCCTTTATATTTAAAGACTAAGGATTGAGTGTATAGATGATGATGGCAGAAGAAGTGAGATCAGGAAATTCATTTATTGATACTGAATTCGCTACAACAAAGTATGGTTTACTCAGAATCGCACAATTTGTATGTTTAAAACAGAATTATTCCTTCGAAATTCCAATTGAATTTCCAATAATTTTAAATTTCACAGGCGTTTGCATTCTTAGGCCTAATTTCAGCCGAAATCCCCCGATGCGCGTGGAAAAGTAGTGTCAGTTTTTACGTATTCGTCGCATCATCGGTTTTAATCTTCTCTATTTTGGTCATTATTATTTTCTGTACGAAACTTTTTGAACAAATTTCACGATATATTAATCTTCCATTATCAGTAAGTCAATTAAATTATATGTCAATTGTGTCATTTACCCTTTTATGGTTTAATGATTTTTATGAGATAAAATTGGTACACCATAAACCTAATTTCATAAATTTTTTTAAAGTAAATTCTTTAGAATTTTCTTTTGATTAATTTTTATTGTAAAAAATTGATTTTCTCAATCGATTTTTACACACCTTAAAAAATTAATTTGAGTTTATAAATTATAAATCATTATTAATAATATATTAATAAATCATATTAATATAAATAAATATTAATATAAATCATTATTAATGTATTTTTTGTAAAATTATTTGAACATTTTTATTATTATTTGAATTTTTTAAAAATTATTTGAACATTTTTGCTATTATTTGAATTTTTTAAAAATTATTTGAATTTTTTACTATTATAGTTACTTGTATTTGAATCAGTTTTCGCCTTTTTATGGATGATCTCATCGATAATAATTGTATTTACTCATTGCAATGATGGACTTAAAGTCGGGTATATTATTGCAGCGGTATGAAACATTCACAAATTCTTTAGCGATTTAATTTAATTTAATTTTTCTTAAATTTTAATGAATGCATTCCAATGATACAATTGCATATTTGTATTTTTATAATTAAATTTTGTTGATAAAACATGTATTTTGATGTTTGAAAAAATATTTATTATAAAAACAATGATAATCATAATGATTCTATAATTCGTATCATTAAAATGTGCTCATTAATCATGATAAAATCAATGATTAGTAATGAATTATTAATATACATGTATTTTATGCCAAATATTGTTTACTGCAATAATGCAATTATAAATATATCTAAAATTACCAAATAATTTAGATCCTCGGAATTTTGGGAGCGGTCGCATTAATATATTCAGCGCAAGTGTCATACAATTGGTTTCGTAGCGGATCATTATCAGCCGTATGATACGATGGACCTTTAAGCTTTGCTAAATATATCCAAAATTAAAAATTATATACTAAATTGAGAATCATCACTTATCATATAGTATGCTTTTCTTTTAAATTATTTAATTTTTCGTTGAAATTTTCATAATAATCGCTGTATTTTGAGTGAAAATGTGTCGCTCGTGTTATTAAAATTTCTTAAATTTAACACATTAAATCAGTTGAATGTTAACGATTAATGTTAATGTTAATGTTAATGTTAATGTTAATCCATTTTAATATTGATATAACTAAATATACATAACAAACTGCAGTTTTTCCATTTGTTTCGATTCAATTTTAGTAAATTTCTTGAATTTATGAATAAAGTATTATTTGTTTCAACGGCATTCTATAAAAGGAGTCTCTTTAAATTTCAAAATTAATTAAAAATATCTTTTACTGGAAAATTAATGAGAAATTTTCTAATTATTATTATGACATTTTTATTAGACTGACGTTTCAACAATTAATAGAAAATTGATTTATTGAATTATGACAGAAAAATGCTTAAATAACCATATATGTCATTGTAATTGATAAGACCAAAACAAATGTTTTTATGATAAAATATTGTTTATTTGTAATGCTGTTAATTAACACATATTTACACATTCCATCATCGTTAAAGTAATTGTTTTGATACATTTTATCATCTCGAAATTGCATCTGATGGCACATGCTTAAGATTCCATTAATTGATTGGCATTAATCGATTATTTGGAACGTTAGAGATTCAAAAATTGCTAATAATTGTTTTGATTCTTAAGGGGGGTTATGTCAAAGTGAAGCATAATAACTTGAAAAACACAATAAAAGACCTCCCGTGACAGATAATTCCAATGATAAGAACTTTTAAATGTTACTCATTAAAAACAATCATCAAATTTTACAACAATACTCAAAGATAATGATTGTATTGTATTCGTATGATTTCAAATCAATAATAATTGATTTGTAATAAAAAGTCACTTTTGATTGACAGAGATCTTCAAATTTCTATGTAAACATAATAATTCACCTCTGATACGCTCATATTTTTGTATTGTTTCACTGATAATGCTGTGAATTAAAAATAGATTCGCATTTCAAATAAATAGAGCTTTAATAGTATTTATTAGTTTTTTCTATTATGAACCAAATTTGTCAGTGTGAAAATCAATTACCCCATTCGTTGTGTAACGGGCATATGTTCGTTAAATTAGCGAATGGTGAAAGGGGTGTTGGAATTAAAGTGTGGAACAAAAAATGGGTTTCAATTAAATCGGAAACATTTGCTCAACATAATGGGTTTGTTAATGGAGTCGCAATTTACATTTATCGGAGCGAAAAATCTGCAGAATCAAAATCTCAAAATGACGTTTATAAAAAATATATATCGCCACACAATGCCGTGATCTTTCGCTGCAGGTATTTGTTTAATAAGTTTTTTAAGCTTAAAGATCATCCATTTGTGCAATTTGCAGTTCACGAACACATAAATATGCATTCACGATATGCATAAATGCCAAACCAGTAATTCATTTGTCAGGATCAAGTGAATCGGAAAGTCAGAGATGGATGATGACTCTGCGAAACTATCTGTGGCCGCCGAATCCACTCATTGGACTAGAAAAATGTATGTCTATTATAAATCAATTGCTAATTTAGTCAAATTAATAATTAACTAATCTCTTAAACAGCATTAGGAGATGATTATTATGTGTCTTTAATCGATAATAAAAGTTCGTATCACGCGGGACTATTAGGGTCATACGGATATATGTCAATCACCACTAAGAAAGTGATTCTCTCGCATCCACAAACAGGACATGTGATCCAAGAATGGTATTTATCGACCGTCGGGTTTAAGAAAGTCGAGCAGAGTCATGACGAAGATAAAAATAGTATTTTAGAAATGATCTCTGATACCTCAAGTTCTACAGGTGATGGTGTAATATTATTCTATTGCGAGAGAGGAAATGAATTAATAGAACGCGTACATAATGTTCGTCAACTTTTTGAATCTAATAGCAGCAGCACTATTAAAAGATACACCGATGAACTTCAGGAACATATGAGTGGTAATGATTATCAGCATTATCAGATTCCCAATTCTTCACCCAAATGTGTTATCGATGCACCGATTTTCGGCTTTAGAAATAGGTTAATTGATGAGCCAAAAGAGTTCGTTAATAATAAATTTCATATTCCTGAATCGATGCTTAACTGTTCAATTAATTCGACCACAAATTTTCGTGCATATATTGACGATAAAAATGATAGAGAAAAACTTTCCGAAGAGAATATTTATGAGAATATGGAACAGATTTACGAAGAATTAGTTTTTTCAGATGATAAATATTCAGGTGATAATCAGCATCAGGAATTTAATAAACCGCCGCTGCCCCCCAAAAGAAGGAAATTTTTATCGCAATCAGAAGATAATGAAAGTACAAATTTACTCATTTCATTCGATAATGATGAACATGAACATGAACATGAACATGAATATGGTAAAATTAATAACTCAAATAATAATGGAGAATTTAGGAAAATTTTGAATCGTTTAAATGAATTTAATCCTCAAGAATTTTCTGATTATCTCAGTGAATTGGTGAAAGACCAGTCTCAAGACGATAATGGAAATAATTATAATAATGATTATTTAGAAATGCAATCGAATGTCAAGAATCACTATAAAAGGCAAAAATCATTTGAATCCTTTGAATATGTTGAAATGAATTCTATACTTTTGCATTAAAGTATTGTCACATTTAAAATAACTTTTCTATTTTTGTATTTTTATTATTAAATACAATTGACCCGTTTTAAATTAAATACATTAATAAAGTGCATAAATATGTTTATTATTATCTAATAAAAAGCAATAAAATTACACATTCTGTAGATTAATATACATTTGTTATAAAATCACAATGAAAATAGGCAATACTCACATTTAAATATTAATTACAAATTACAAATTATCGATAATAATGTAATCAGTGCTTTGGTCTTTAGTAAAAAGTTATTGTGATTTACACACATATCTTTTTACGTTTTTCTAATTGTCTTTATCATAATTATTATTGATTAATATAAAAACAAATTGACAATTGACTAGAAAAGAGTTCACACCGTTAATCCTCTCACATCGTTAATCCTCTCACTCATTAATCTCAATTAAACTAAAGTATTCACTTTTTGTTCACATTAAGGAACAGGAAATTCCTTCAGATTCATATCAAAGATCATAAAAGTACAGATCTATAAATTAAATATTTATGTTGAATATTGTTTTGAAAATATATTTTAACATTTTACCCCTAATATTTCGTAAATTAAATAAATTTAAATATATAAATGCAGGGAAATTATCATTATTGGGGTTTACATTCTAAAAATATCTGTTTATATAACCATTTAAATAGACAAATCAAAATCTGTATTTAGAAACTTAAAAAATTACATTTGTTTTATACTTTTTATATGGACGATTGTGTAATGCACAATAATTTTCAAATGTCACGATTTTTGCTAAAATCGATAAAATCGAAGTAAAATGTAGTAAATGATAAATTTAAATTTCGTAATCTTTTGTTTTGAAATGTTTCAACAGTAAACCCCATTCGTGACAGTGCTGAACCGAAACACTGTCAGTCATTTCCCTGTATTTGGATTGACAATAACTGAGAGATAAAACTTTAATTAATGAATATTGACATTCAAATTATAATATCACTCATGAGTTCGAAAGAAAAAAAATAATCATAAATGATTAACTCACATAAATTGGTATTTTTTTCGTTTCAAACTTTTTTATATAAGACTAGGATCTTACATAACTAAACCTAATCATTATAATTTAACCATAAACATATACCCTTTGGGTGCTTATAAATCAAAATTCAAATTAAATTAGCTCTTTCTGATTACATACCAATGAATTAGAGATATGCGTTGATATGTCGGGCGTGACACAAAATAGCATTTCGTAACTTTAGAGTGTTCATTCATACATATTTAACTTATTTTTGGTGCAGATCTATCATTTGACGATGATACTCTTTTTAATTGCTTTCCGCGCCTAATTTGGTCCATAAGAGACTCGCGACACAACATTAACTCAGGCGGGAGTTGAACAGAATTGAACCAACTATTAACACGTGCGGCAACAGCGCTTTCAAAACTCTCGTGCGTTGCCAATTGTTGACCGGTAATAGGAGAATTCGAGGTTTTAATTGCCATTTCCGGGTGCATCATTAATGATTGAGACTGATTATTTTTATTGCTATTAAATGCGTAATCATTTGAGTAACGATGAGTCAATTGCCCCGATTTATTGACTAATTTAGGCTTAAGTGATGCCATAAAACCCGTTTTATCATTAGTGTTCTCATAGAGCTGCTGTGGAGAGCTGAGCTGTCGTGATGTTGTGATTTTAATACCCATTGTTGGCTGTGAACTTCGCTTTTGCAGTTGCTGCTGATGCAATACGGGGCCATAGATCTGTTGCTGCTGATGCGATACGGGACCATAGATCTGTTGCTGTTGCTGCTGCTGTTGGTTCTGCATCTGCTGAACGGGATGATGATATATTTGGTGCGGCGCATTCTGTGTGTGTTGAACCGGTTTTGTCAGATCGAGATTCTGAAATCGCATTTGCAATTGAACTGCCGGTTGATATATCTGTTGAGTCTGAGCATATAATGAACTGTTAGCAGTGGAAGAATTAACAACAAAATGCTGCTTTTGAGGAACATCATTAGAATCCTTAAGGTCGGGCACTGATTGTTTTCTCTGCAATGCCGTAGCAGCGGCTTCTTTAGCGACTTCTTTGGCGACTTCGCTCTGTTGCCTCTGAGCTAATTTCATGTTTAAACTCGCCATAAGCGATTCGCGGTCACAACTCGCTAAGGTGAACGCTGCCTTTTTGCGAGTCGTGTCTGGCGATTGGTGGCGATAGCGTGGTGATGATGTAGATCCGGAAGAGGACCGCGAATGACTCCCTGTAACGAGCATTTTCAATGTCTGCTGAAATGAATGCGGCTGAACGTTTGGGCGGTCCGAAATGGCGCTATCGGAGTTCCAATCCTCATCACTGTGTGTCAAAGACATACTCCGACGCTTCGTGATTCGCGGACTCATTCTTTGTGATGGTGAAATCGATAATTTACTATTTAAAGTTTCTAAAAATTGCCGATGAACATTTGTTATTTTATTATAATGGCCGTGCGTTGTTTCAGTATCGGAAAATGCTTCGGGGGGCGGCGCCGGAAGCGGCATAACACCATCGGTTAAATGACAATTTTGCATTAAATGACTGTTCTTATGTTCAAAAACATTTTTTGCCGCTTCATATTCAGGTCTTTGATGATATGCATTGTAATTTGGAGCTGCATTTGTGGATGCGTTATTCTGAGTCTGACCATAGATTCTCGAATTATTTGAGTATTTATTACTATAGGACTGTTGTTGATTCTCAAGATTTGTACTGTCGGAATTGGAATTCGCGCTCAAAACACTGATATCATCGTACGTAACATAATTAGCATTTCGGGTCAAATTCTGTATCTCTTCATAGGTTGACACACCTACACTTTTCAATGTCCCCATAGTGATTGCGTTGGGGTTGGAAAGAGTTGAGGTGCGACGAACGGGAGGGAGTGGCGGTGGCTTATTTGGTCGTTGAGTAATGGTAGAGGTCGAAGAATAAATTGATGAATTACTCTTGTTTAATGTAAACGGTTCAGAATTGGGACTCGCACTGCGCTCGGGATTCGTCGGAGTTATTGAACCCTCTGAATACGCAATGTTTGTATCGTCGTTATACACATCTGAAGAGTTTGCATATATCGGTTGTGCTTCGTGTGCATACGAAACATCTGCTCCCGAAAGACATGTTTTGAACAAATCAGGCTTTTGTGGTAATATCGGTTTATCTGTGGTACCATCACGTAAAGGCAATTGAGGCTTTTCCGTTGGTGTTGGCGGTGTACATTCACCATCAATCTGATTGCCATCGTTGGGGATCACACAAACGAGGGACTCTTCGGATGTATTAGTATCACCGGACGCATAATTCGAGTCTTTCGTTAATGGCGATTCATAAGTCTGTGCTGATAAATGGGGACGGTTCTTCTCGTATGCCGAACCGATTGTGTGAGGGCGTAAATTCCCCTCCGGCCATGGAATGGAAGCGACCGGCATACTCGAGGCACTCGATGTACTGCCGCTGCTCTGTTCCGATAGACTCGAAACCTGAAAAAACAATTTATTGCAATTTATTACATTATTATAATAACTGAATTAAACAGTAAAACAATTCACCTCATAATTCTTAAATTGATTCTGATAGTTATTGGGGCACAATGGGAGTGGTGCATAATGTAACAAATTATAGTCTTGGGACATAAAACCAGAATCTTGTGAAGATATACTCGTGTGTCGAAATACTGGGCCTACACATGGCTTAAATGATAAAAAAATAATGTAACAAAACAAAAACCAACAGATAATTAACCAAAAAATAGGCTCTAAAAGAAACTCAAGTGTTTAAGTGCTTAAATCAATGTCATGAGAATGATTTGACGCACTTTTTATAGAGATTATGAAAGGTTAAGACCTGAAGGGTAATACCTGAGAAAGAGAGCGGTATCTGCAGTGATGCGATGGTGAGTGTGTACTGCCGCTCGACGAACTGTTGAAACTGCTGATGGAACACATACTGGACTTACGCGACCCGAACGAACTCGGCGATGATGGAGGGGTTTGAAATGTCCACGCTGCCGCGTCATTCGAACTCAACTTAAGGTCCGAAATGACCAATTCGCTCGACGATGGTAACGCGTACGGATCCGCCGTTAATTTGCATAGAGAGTCGAGAATCTCCTGTAAATGCGTTACTTCCTGAAGCATATGGAGTTCCTCTTCCACCACAGGGCGCAAAAAGTTAACAAAAAGACAGAATCGACTTCTCTCTTCGGTGAGAGCCCTTCGAACGGCTTTCTTTTCCATCTCTTCGAACATAAATAGTTTTTCATTACCTTCAACCGAATCCATTGACTTTGACATCACTTGAAGGTTCTTAAACGCCTGTTTCTTGAATCGCAAAGTGTTGGATGTGGAGACAGACAGTGAATTGGATGTGTCCAAATGGCGTTTCTTCAGTTCAGAGCGGAGTCTTTTGAATTCCTTAGCGTGGTCCTTATCCAATTGTCCGGTAATCTTTTTCCACTCCTCGAGTCGGTCAGAAAGAGGCAATATAAGGCAGTCCATTATGGAACTCGTGAATGTCTTTAGTCGTGCCTCTACTGAACGATGCCGAAGGCATAATCGAGTTAGTGCTGTACCAATATCTTTAGTACCACCTACAAACACATCGGTTAGGGTTATATAATGGAGCAGTGAAATGTGTCAATACATAACTATGGAGTGCTTTAATCAGGAAATATGCATATTTGAAC
>LBFL01014446.1:14471-28143 GCA_000988845.1 Hypochthonius rufulus
TATTATATATAATAGTATAGAATTAATTTTAAGAAAAAATCACAGCGGTACAAGATTAGCTAGGGGGCGTTCCAGACATTCAAAATACCTTATTAAAATGTAATATGTTACGCCATATTGACGATTAATTTGTAAATAGATATAATATTTCAATAAATTATAATTAATTGATATAAATCATACAACAATATCGGCAGAATTTGGAGCGATAATACACAATTAATTGATTTTGTCTAAAAAATTCTATATTTTTGAAATTAAAAATATCAAATTAATTTCATTTTTCTCTCATAGACCCTTCAGTAAAACTTTTCTTTAAAAATTCATAACTCCGCCTCCGATCATTTTTAAAAATTTTCCCGAAATTACTTTGTGGGGCAAGGACTACTAGAAATTAATTACATTAATTTTAATTTTGGACGAAATTTTCCTTATGGTACCTTAGTTCTTTAAGAAGAGATAATTTCAAAATTTATTGATGAATTTAAGGGCTTTTTGTTTATTTTTTCCGATTTTTTAATGGGATCGGAGACTATTTTAGCCAAAATTATTAGAGAGAATCGCGTCTCACTCTGACCATATTTGAATTATTAATGTAGCTTTATATGCACCTCAATTATAATGTTTAACAATAATCACAATTGACCGTTCCAATGAAAAAAGGGTTTTTTTAATTTCATTGGAATGCACATCTGAGACTGTATGGATTGTTACTTTAAATTTATGACATATCATTTTATGGGAAAATTTGAATTAAAATCGGAAATAAGTAATTAATTACCGATTGACAAACGTCGAGATTATAGTGCCGCGAAATTTATTTTTAAATCTATTAATGAATTATCATCAGAAACTTGGAAAAATTTATTTAATTATAATTCAAACAAACATAGCATTAGGACAGAAGATAATAGAATAGAATATTTTTATCTTTAAATACTCCGAAATATAATTTTTATCAAAATTCTTTATTTTATAATGGAATTATAAATTATAATGAAATTCCATATTTAATTAGAAATAACGAAACTTATAATAGATTTATGACTCAATTGACTGATTTTTATTATAATTAACCCATATTTTTCATTTATTTATTTATTATTTTTTATATTTTAAAAATTCTGTAATTATAATAACTGTCTCTAACTGAGAAAATGGCCATTGGCTAATGTTAGTCGACAATTGGCTAGTGTTAGTCGACAATTGGCAAATGTTAGTATATAAATAAAGTTTTTCATTGATTGATTCATTCAATTATTAAATAACTTTATGCGCACTCTGCACTTTGAACTCGTTTTTCTCAAATGCATGCACAGCTCTCCGGACCCTTTTTCCATAGGAATGGTCAATTATGTCAAAGTTATGATAAAATGTACGACTGTATAATGTCATTAATTATGACTCATGATTAAGATCTTCAAATGAGACAAACATTTTGTAACAAAATTAATAAGCATATTTATTCATTTAAAGAGCATTAACTTTTAGGATTAGCTATGGATGTGTAATGCAACAATAAAATAAATTTAATTAATGATTATTTTGAATATACACAATAAGTTAATTCACGTGAATAATTATATCATTGTAATACAAAATTGAAATTTATTGCCGCAATACTAAAGACAGTTCTCTAATATCGTAATAAAAGCGAATTCATAATAAATGTAAATTTTCTGGTTTTGATCATTTTGATAATGATGATAATGATGATAGAACATCGAGCATTAGAGTTTGAAAATGGTCATCGTTCGGATAATGCACCGCATTTTCCATTGAAAGGACGCATCAACGATTGGAGAGTATGGATTTGATCATTTAATAAATTTATAGTTAATATGTGGAAATCGTATGAAACAATTAATAGCACATCTGATATAATACAATTTACTATAATATTATATTCCGAACTCAATCAAAATCAAATAAAAATCGAAAATTCTCTAATGAATAATCACATATTTCTTAAGCTCAAGAAGAGAAATGATTTATTAATTGCTATACGATATCATTATTATTTAACACTCCGTCTCTTATCGATTTATAACGTATTTAAATATGAATCGCCACCATTTATTCATATATTCACTGATGAATTAAGAGCAAAAACATTATTTGAGTATCTCAAGAAAGTTGTTCCAAAAACTGAAACGTTAATCAGTGAAATCAGAGCTGAATATATTGGTAAAGAATCATGGCCGCTGTGGAATACATTGGAAGAGGCCGAAGATTTGACTAAACAGTGCCATGAGTTCAAAAGTAAAGGAGAAACGTTTGTCGATTTCGGTCTTAAATACATGCCCCAAACTCGCAAATGGGTACAGGAATATCTCGACAGAGTTCCCGATATATATACTGATTTAGTCGTAATGAAATTGTATTTGCAATACGCTACAAATATTACATTTAGTAAATTAGAAATTCTCAAAGAAAATGATTCTAATGATGGTGGCAAAATAAATCCTAATAATATAGATGTTAATTGGTTCTATATATTGCCAATTATATTCATTATGTTACAATTGATATCAGCATTGTATTACTTCTTATTTTGGCCATCATATGATATCGATGAACTTAATGATTTAGTTCCGGAATTAATGAACACAGAAAATTTATCGATTCAATAATAATTGGAGATTTTTTACAATTGATACTAATTACAAATGTCAATTACCATTAAATATCCGAGAATTTATTGACTTTAAATAATATTTATATTTTTAAAAAATTGTTTATTTATTTATTGGGAAAACATTTCACAAAAATGCATTAATATTTTTGTATAATTTTTATTATAAATAAAATAATTTTGTTACTGTCAATAGAATTAAATGATAAAATTATGATATTATTATGATGATTTATAAAATTTTGATGAACATCAATACACATAATTCCTCTCTCCAATGATGTGTTTAAAATTTTGAGAAAGAATTCAATTAATTCAGTCATATTGAATATGATTTATACAATTATTTTATGGCAATTCCCAACAAATAAATTTATTAATATTTTATTAATAATGACAGCAGTTATTTTTCAAAAATACTAATAAAATCATAGAATTAAAATAATAATGTTTTATTTGCATGTTTAAAGTAACTGTATTAATTACGACATTTCTATTTATTTATACATTTTTCATTAATAAAGTTTTAGATAAATTTATAAATTGGGACGGCATTTATTTTATTTAATTATGAAAATATTAAAAATTTATTTAAAGTGCAAATAAATAAAATTTCCATTAAAATTGTATATAATTTGTATTTTTTAAAATTCAAATAAAATTATCATCTGATTCTAAAATGATAAAAATATAAATTTTTATCACATTACTCTATATTTTATTAATTATTTGTATTTAATTTAAATAACTATCACTGTGATAGTATCGTAAAACGCATACTTTGATCATTAACCTTAATACTAAGTTAATCATATGTTTAGCAGTTTAATCATAATTAATTAATTGCAAAACCATCATATTCTGGTCTATTAATTTAATTCATTATAACGTTATCTTTATACTTATATGGTCTTATGCATACATATGCATACATATGTAGGTTTTTAGGAATGTATTTGGTTATTTGAAAATCGATAAAATTCAAAGGTAAGTAAAAACTTAGAAAATTACACAGAACATCATCGTAATGATTATTGACTTAAAAGTATGACCCTATTTCCTGATCATTTTCGGAACCGGAGACTCTTTGAAAGAGGAAAATGAGAATGGGCAATGATAGAGTAAAGGAAAAGTGAATGATTTCACTGGAATTGTTAGTGTTAGTGTTAGTGTAGAGTTGGGGTGTACAATTAGTGAGGAAACGTGTACACAACTGTCTTAGTTGTAAGTGAATAGTGAATGGGTCAACGTCAATGTGAGTTACTCACTGAGGCAACAATTGTGGCAGTAAATTACAAAGCGGGCGGACTCTTCACAGGGCTAAAGTGATTGAAAAATATAAATACAGGAGTAATGATGTTTAAAAATTCACTTTCGTTACGTCTTATCAATTCTGTGAGAAAAACTTTGGGCATAGATGAGGATAGAGATCTAAGATTGCATTTAACACAGCGAAGTACAAAAAGTGTAAAAATGATGAGAGCATTTTGATTCAATGAAAAGTGATGAGTCTGTTTAAAATCAATTTTTATGACACTCAATTGTATTCCGCTTTCAATAAATTCTCCCCTAAAAGGTTAATGATAAGCGAATGTCAAAGGAAAGCGCATTAATAGCTCTAAACTTAAAAGAAATTGCGGAGTTACAATGAATTTAGCGTCTTTTTAAAACAGTGTTTCTGTCGGCGGTTTCTTTTTGCCGAATCACTTTCCATGCAAAGAGCGTCATTGTGGGGTCAATAATTTACCTCAAATGGTTAAAGTCATGCAATTCTTATGAATTTCTCACATTAGTTTATTACTTCAGCATAACTGAATCATTCAATATATTTGAAACGATATGTGATTAATAACATTTTAAAAGTTGTCTTATCATGTAAATTATTATATGCCTGATATAGTTTCAGTTAATACAATTCAATTAAATCAAATACTAATCAGTATATATATATATATAAATACACTCGTTGTTGGTTAATAACAACACTTGTTAATAGCGACATTTCATTGGTTTCAACTCATTTCAAAACACTGCCATTTCCCTATGCCGTAATGTTAAAACCTCGTTAATTACAACATTTGTTTTATTGCAAGGCTGTTATTGAAAATTTCCACTTTCAGCGCACCCTATGATAAAAATGTTACGATAATAACAATCTAAGTTTAGGATGTCATAAATTATGACTCATAATTTTAACTTTTACATTCATTAATTTCAATATTTTTTGAAAATTTGAATCAATAAATAATACGTTAAAATATTTAAAAATTGCAAATCTTTTTTGATTCTATTGGTATTGATTTAGCATATCATACACAGAATATAAACAGAACTTTTAATGGAAAACACTTTTTAATCACATCAGCAATTAATTAATTACTGATTTATTTCATTATGATGATTCGAATTTATAAGAAAATTAAATAAAAATTAAAAAATAATGTTTTTCTCGTTAATTACGGCTTTTGCTTTATTACAATGTCACAATGGATTTTGGCAATTAACCAACAATAAGTGTATATGAAATTAAAATTACATCAGAATTAAATTAAATTTTTAATTAATTTTAATAAATTATTTATATAATTATCTTTATAATTCAATATATCAGAAAGTGACAGGATCCGTAAGGAGAATGAAAAAAGATTTAAAAATTTGAAATTTTTTATGAGGGGATCGACAGAGTTCAAAGGGGATAAATCTTAAATTACTTGCAATTTATTTTGAACCCCCATGCAAAACAAAATTTTTCTCCCAAAGTTTACCATAATTTATCTTTTATTAATTTTCAATAGGGAGGGAACATTTTTCTCCAAAATCTAGGGAACATTATCATTTACTTCTTTTTTTTATCTCTCTCAAATATATAACTATCATAGCATTATTTATAGGATTTTAATTATACTGAAATAATTTAACCGTTTTTTCCTTTTTAGGTAAACAAAAACACTAATTGTATCAATTTTAAAAATATTTAAATAAAAAATAGAATAATTAAGAAATAAACACATTAATTAAATCGATAAAAAATGGTTGTGTTATGCTGTTACTCCATTTTTAATAATGTTTGATTTTATTTATGTCGGCCTAAATTTAAATTATCAATGGTCATTAATATTAATGAGAATTTTTGTAATTATTTTATAGCCATTTAATAAGTGTGGGTTTACATAAATGAGCAGATAAATTTACGGAAAATCAAAATGGTTAAACCAAAAATAAATAAATTCGCATTAAATTTAATTTTCTAATGAGTGTGTTGAAGATTCGTAGGGAAACATAGCACTTCGTTAATGTGAGTATAGGTCCCTTAAATTTAATAATTTATTTATGACACGAATAAAGCTGTTATAAACATGAAACTTAATTTCTTAAATGGATTCTCTTCGGTATGCTTTATATGTACATATATGTGCGTTCAAATTAATCGCATGAAAAACAGTTGTGAGTGTATATTGCGATGCCATTAACATGAAAGTAACCATCATTCATCAGCCACTTACAAGTAATACGCCGGAGCATCTTTATAATCTGATGAACGCTTTGTATATGGAAACACCGGTTTAACCTTCCATATTATAAGTTAAAGTAACATATTTTCATAATGCCCCAAACATCGAGTCCCGAGAGTACGTCTTTCTTAATAAAGTTGTCACGCGGAAAGTATTTTGTGCCAAAATAAAACCGTTTCCATTTTACGCTACAAACGACTGTTTCAGGGATAAGGATAATTTCTCCAGAGACGAGCGCCAAACAATAGATGAAAGATTTGGCTCTGATCAAAAACGACAGCATTTTTGATCCCATCTCTTGATAATATGGGATGCCGTTTTCATTCACACTGAGCTGCCACTTTACAGCATCCCTATTACAGCATCACTATTACAGCACCACTATTACAGCATCCCTATTCTTTATCCCAAATATTCATCTCTTCTCTCCAAATGAAAGGAAAAGCAATTATTTTTGATAAAGTGCAGCATTAAAAAGTGTGTGCGTACATCATGTGCATTATGAAGCGTTTTTATATAACAAAATGAAAATGAATATCAAATTGAATATGATTGATTGTGTAGGCCTTTACAGGGAAATTGTGTTGGTGTGTGAATATTACATATATTCATGCTCTTTAAGCATGAACAGTTTAGCTCTATCAATCCTATTTGCATCGTAGATAATTATAGAAAATATACGCGTATGAATTATTTACAATATTATGCTATCAATAGCATGCCCTTAAAAGTTGCGAAAATATTAATATTGTTAATTAATATAAAATCATAATCAATTAATAAAATTAGAAATTATATTTGTAAATCAACTTGAATCGCATAATCAAATCCCCTGAAGCATTTGATTGTTATTTATAAAAGATTATTATAATTGACATATGCTTTAATTCAGTTAATAATAATTAAAGAAATAATTTTATTGATTTTCCATTTGACCCATTTTTTGTTTTTTATAATTTTGCAAAATTATCGATAATTATAATTATCGGTATCATTTTTATAGGAATGGAATGGAAATCCGTGGTACAGAGGTTAACCTCTGCATAAACAGCCAAAGGTATGATGATGGAGAACATTGAACTAATAATACCATTAAAATAATTGTATACTTTAATCTTAAATCATTATGATCGATTATCCTTATGATGTTTACAGATGGAAATTATTTTTAGATTATGCAAAATTCTAAGCGTTTATGATCGAAGTTCTAAAATAATTCTCCATTTAAATGTCATTTATGATATTTTAATGTTTGTTTATTATAATTTTTAAAACATTAAATGATTCATTTTTTAAAAAATAAAAATAATGATGTTCATTTTAAGTATCAAAATTTGACACATATAATTGTTTTTATTAAGCATTACCTCACATATAAATTAACTGATTAACCCTTTAATGCGCGCGAAGAAATGGGCAGTGATAATAATAATAAGTAACTTGCACTTAAACCCCTTTTTCGTTACCTTATATTGCAACGGAAATTTTTGTTTACGATAGAGAGAATTTTACGTTAGAGAGATTAAAATAGAAAAAGCTTATATGATTATAGCCTAAGAATTTGTTTACGTTAGAGAGGTTATTCACGCTAGAGGGAGTTCACATTAGAGCAGCTTATGTGTATAAACAAATAACTTCAGTTCATAATAAGTATCAAGTTTATATAGACACTAACAACAATGCATTATGCACTATGCACAAAATATCAGTTCATTGCGGTAGATTCAATAATGCTACAAAGTAGTATTCGGTAAGGGGGTTGGTTAGAAGTTGGGTAGGTGTCAAGAGTTAGACCTCCGTCGAAAATTACAAAATTTAAAAAATTACTTTAGAAAAATGCATAGAAAAGTGCAAAGTGACCTCCCACTATAAAATTGGGAAAAAAGTAGGTCTGACTCCAAAAGACTTGAAAATTTTCCGGACCTTGCCGAACCATGCTATACAATGCGTTCATTATAAAAGTAACAGAAAGTATCACATGCGCGCAAGAGATCAAAATTTATTCTTTAATTATTTATTTATTTATTATTATTCTTAATTCTGAATCCTACATTTGTGTGACTTTCGTTTTTAATTTAAATATGGTATTTTTTTCAATTAAACATTGTGTTTTTATAGTTAAATATAATAATTATAATTATTCAGTTATGATCATTGCCATTTATATCGGTGAAACTAAAACTAATTTATAATTAACTGAACAGCATCAATGTAAGAATGTAATTAATGAATTGAAAGGTGTGGCAGAAAATGAAAACCGCGGGATTCTTCGAGAAATTCTTTGATAACATGAAACGAAGAATTGTAAAATGTATAGAAATGAATGGAGGGCACTATTAACATGTTTTAACAATAAATTTTGATCTCTTGTGATGCGGAGCGTGTGCTACTTTCTGTTACTCTTATAATGAACCAACTATGTTGTCAGTGATGTAGAGATTAAACAAAATGTGTTTTCACCGATTAATAAAAAATATCCTTTCCTTATGAAAGGATTAAATGTAATTTTAATGGAAAAACATTATATGATTCATAACAATGATAATCAACATTCTCCAACAATCAGAAAGTACATAAGTTTCGGCTGTGAATTAATTTAAATGTGCTTAATATTTATTACATTTGCATATATTAAAATTGGAAATTATAATTTAATAACAGTTAACTTAGAATATTAATCGGATTAACTTTATGTGAACACTATAATTAAGTATATTACAAATTATATTACAATTTGAAACTGGTATATTAATATAAATTTTTTGTAGAAATGGGAACAGCAGTGTCAGTCGAGTTGAATGACGATGCAATCGCTGATATTAGTAAATCGACGGGATTCACTTTCATTCAAATTGAACAGCTCTACAATCGATTTAATTCTTTAGACACTCGTGGAGAATTGAAATTGTGTCGGAGTGATTTTGACAATATTCATGAACTCAATTTGAATCCTCTCAAAGCTCAAATTGTGAATACGTTCTTCAGTTATACTCACGGTTCTGAAGAAATAAACTTTCAGACATTCGCCAAAATAATGTCGAAGTTTCGTATTCATACAGGAAAAGCATCACATGTCCGTCGTACGGATAAATTGGAATTCGCGTATCGTGTGTACGACACTGATGGTGATAATAAAATTAGCCGTTCGGATCTCTGCAATATTTTGCAGAAAATTATGGGTCCGAACACTTCGGATAAACATGTCGAACAAATTGCCGATAGAGTTATCACCGAAATTGATTGTGACGGTCATGGTCAAATTGATTTTAAGAATTTTCGCGAAGCTTTAGACAAAGATGATGTTAATCTAAAAATGAGTTTTCCTTTTTTCAAAATGAGTCATACTTAAATGATGTGATATCAGTATTATGCCATATGAATAAACAGAATTAACAATATTATTATTTAATATTTATTTATATTTTATTTTTATATAATGTAAATGATTTCATAAAATGCAAATATGTGAAGAACAATAAAATATAACATTATATAATAAATATTTATTTTATGTCTTTAATTTAAATATGATTATATAAACAAAAACTCATCGAAACTCATCGAAACTCATCGAAACTCATCGAAACTCATCGAAACTCATCACCACACCATACATTTTTTAACCGGATTCATCGGCGATTTCAAATGACAATTGAAACTCTCCGAAAATTCTTTTAAATTACTCAGTGCAATATTAACACTGCAAAATGATTTTCATAATTATAAAGAATATGCATAAAATATTTTAATTTAATGAACATACCGTGCTTTTCCTGGACTATGACTATCTGTTTCTAGTAGAGTCTTAAACATTTGTGGAGATGATTTACTGCACCAATTCTGCATTAAATAAAATTATTTGTTAGCATACTTGAATATATAATTTTAAATTCTCATTTCTCTATTTTTACAGAACGAATTAACTAATGTACAATCATTTCAAATTACCATGTTTGACTATATGTAAAAACCATATCGTTTTTATCAATTCTATTATTTTTAAATATTATACTTATATTAAGCAAACATGGTAATAGTGAAATGACTGTACCCAATAAACTTGAATTGGAAAATAAGGTTAAAACATTTTAAATGTGCATTTAAATTTTAGAATCATATTTCATTTCATTTAAAATTGCATCCTACAAATAAAGAGTATGTTTTCCTTAGGAAAAGATATGTTTTTTACTCATCAGTTAAAACATAAATCAGTTAGCGATTAAATAATTGTCAAATATAAAAGTATAATGTCCACGAACAAATATACTGGACACGTGACTAAACTAAAGCATAAGCGTAATTGATAAAGATGGGCAAAAAGATGGGCAAATCGTAGCCACTGGAGTGTCATAGGAATATAAATAGAGTATCACATGCTTATTTTGCATTCCCTCTCCTGAACTTAAAAATTTATATCACTTTCCACGAACATTAACCAAAATAGGCAATGTTCACAAGGAAACATTTTTTATTTTAATCCTCCTGTTAAAGATTTCAATTTCTCTCTGTAACATCGAATAGTCAAATGATCATTTATATTTGCGCGGCGCCGGAAATAAAATCTATTTAAATATGATTAATTGCAAACCTGAGCTGTCGCTATAAAGAATAATTGTCGCGGCGTATAAATCAGTCCCGGAAGAGACAATTCTTCACCATACTCCTGAGTATATTTAAGATATGCACGAAATGCTTCTTTAACAGCACCATTATCTGCGATATTCTCCTTAAGCGTGTATTGTCCATTAATTTTAAGGCCATCGTTTAAGACAAATTTGCTATACTGTTGAATCATACATTCGGCCTTTTGACTGTATTGTTGAAATGTGACATTATCCCACCAATTTCTAGCGTTACCACTTTCGTCGAAATGTGAGCCCACATTATCAAATCCGTGTGTAATTTCATGGCCAATTATAAATCCAATTGTACCAAAATTAAGATATCTGCAAAAACATTAAAAGAATGACATAATATCTCAATTAAATATACAAAACATTTGCATATATAATAAAGTATTAAACTTAATACTGCGGTCGTTCAGCGTTAAAGAAAACATCTCTTAAAATTCCTGCGGGGATCACAATGCTGTTGGCCTGAGGCTGGTAAAAGGCATTCACTTTGGCACTGTCGGCATAACGTTTCCAGCTTTACATTAATTGATATATCATAATTAAGATATGTAAAAATTATCATTATTTTTTAAGAACATTACGACGGAATTTTAATTTCACTCACTAATGAGGATCGTTCCGCTTTCGTAAAGCATTAAATTCCCTATCCTTAGACCATTTCGTTATTTTTCTTATATTCTCTTCGAAGTGATATTCGCTAAGACTTAACTAATATGATAATTAAGTATTAAGTATTAACTAAATTATAATACTATAATTTTATCTTACGTCTTCAAAATGTTTGTTTACTAATGTGTCATTTGCAAGTTCTGAAGGATGTCCAACAATGGATTTCATTGTTTTAGCTTTGAGTAAAGCATTTTTTCTCGTTTCATTATCCATCCAATCGATGTGTTTAATTATATCTACGAATTCATCTTTAATATATTGGATCATAAGTGATGCCTAAAAATAGAAAAAAATTATTGGTAAATTTAAAATTAAATTAATTAAATTAAATTAATTTATATTTGAATATATACGCTAAGTTTTGATTTATGGTCAAAGCGTTGCTTAATATAAAGTGAAGAAAGTGCAAGTGAAAGACTCCCTCCTAATTGATTGAGACATATTTCCCATCGCGGGGGTCTCTCTGTGATGCCGTAAAGATCTTCGTATAACTTTCTTCTCATTTCACGCATGGAACTGTCTCCTGTTCCAAGAGATTGAAATACGACTCTCCAAAGCATGTAATTCGCCATCGCTCTAAAGTACACCGGAGATTTTTAATATAGAGGACGGAAATGGATTCCGCCATATGCATTTTGTATGTTAGAAGATAGAAAAATGCATATGGCGGAATCGATTTCCGTCCTTTATATTAAAAATCTCCGGTGTAAGGTAATTATTTCTATTAATTATTTTTATTAATTAATCGCTGATGAATTAAATTAATGTTATTAATTAATTACCTCCGTTTAGTTTTATTGAGATATCCCAATATTAAGTCGAGACCCTCAATCATTTGTAAATTATCAGTGATTATAATCTCATTTCTTTTAATGGTACCATTTTTTAGTTGAAAAACGGCATTTATATACCGAATCCATTCTTCTCCGAGACGAACATTATTATCAGCCTTTTGTAGAATTTCACAAAATATAAATTAATCCCATAAAATATTAATCATAACATCATACATTAGCCATGTTTACAATATTTGTTAAATTCACGTAAAATGCTGGTTTTGTATCTGCCAAATTTGGATCATGCATCAACTATAATAATAATACATTATATACCGTTAAGTCGCGTATGCCGGACACTTAAAACTCGACGAAACCCTATGCAATTGTTGAACAAAACCTGACTGATGCATGCAAAATAGCGGCGGGACTCGCATCAAAAATCTGTTTTAAAAACAATAGCATAGGGTTTGTGATTTTAAGGGGTGTCCGGTATACGCGCGATTAAACGGTGAATATCGATGCGCGATAAAAATATATATGAATTTTTAATGAATACATTTGATAATTCCTTTTCCAATTCAATAATTTCGCGCATCTCATGCGCCACTTTAGTGAGATTTTTAGCTCCGAGCATAACAGCACAGTCAACCATCAATTGATAATATCCGACTAAAATAGAATTATTAAAATGTTCATCCATTATTTGCTTGCGAAGTCCAAGTACAGGTTCGTCCATCTTTAAAGTACAGTATTAATGTCAAATAATTAAATGTTAATTTCATACGTGAATTATATTTCGTGAATTATTTGCGACATCAGCGATGATCTTAAAATTCATAAACATATTAACACTGTATCCCATCGATCTCATTGCAGCTATGGTCTTAATCCAATCGAAATTATCCTCATTCCATTGTTCCTCAACGATCGGCCATCCTCCGAGTAAAGCTAGAGTTTTACGAAGAGGCTCTTTACCTATTTTTTCAATGGCCGCTGAAATTAGATATAAATTAGTCTATGAATTAATTGATTATTCAAAAAACTTTTTACATACAGAGATTCATACACGATTTGTACATATTCTTCAAAGTGGTCACTGCGGGAATTTGAAGATCCTCATCTGGACTCTCAACAATCGCTGTTTTTATATACAATTGGCATTTATTGTTAATAATTATCAAATAATTAAATAATTAAATAAAATATTAACTAACTTTTGAGTTGAATATCCAAACGATCACGTGACTTGTCAAACATCGATGTTATTCCACTATCATCGGGAATCGGTGTCGTCTTAATCCAACCGCCGCATACAAAACTATAAAAATCATCACACGGACGGACATTCTCATCGAGAAGATTTAAGAGTTCCGATGCTTATGTATTGAAAGTTTATAGAAAAACATACACATTAATTCAATGACAATAAACTTTTGATTGTTT
>LBFL01014487.1:0-10791 GCA_000988845.1 Hypochthonius rufulus
TTTATTCAATATTTTTTACGGATTTCCCAGGACAAACGTGTCAAGAAAAAATAGGTTTTAGTGTATTATGGGTACGGGTCTTAGATATCCCGCAATGAAGAGTCGTGTCCCGCAAAATTTCAATGCTAGATAATGTGTGTTCCGCAATTATACGACGATTTGTTTTACAAAAAATTCCATTATTCATTGATTTGAATAAAGTGTCCGTATGTCCCGCTTTCTGAGCGCAATTGTCCCGTATTTTGTCTATTTTGATCTGAAACCCGTACTAACAAGTCTTGTAAGTCAATAGTTTCTTAAATATCAAAAGATATAATATAACTCGAGATCACGTGATATTATTCCGCGAAAAAAGTTCGATAATTGACGAAAGTGCTTACAAACGAGTTATTTAATCGATAATTTGAAATAATAATACTAAAGTGCTGTTTTAAATGTTTTGCGACTGTAGTTCCCGTTTTATTTGCAACGAATTAATATTGTCGTTGATCGAACAATTGAATTATGGTTACCAACTTTTCATTTTTGAATATTTATCTTTCTGAGTACGCATGAAATTTTGCATCAATAGTATTTCCTCATCGCATCGACAAATATGAAAAAATAGTATGCAATGGTTAAAATGAACTGTTAAATGGAAATAAATTAAATTAATGCAATTTTAATTAATATTACTCTACGCCTTAATTAATCAGCTTAAAATGAGTTTACTTAACTTTAATTTGTCATAAAATGTGACACTCACTATAGAATTAAGTTTATTAATTATATAAATTGTCGCGTGAGAACGATTATTTATTGAATAACACAAATTGTTTTGGCCGTCCGTGGGATATTATTAGTGAATTTAAAGAACATTAACATAATAATTATTCTATTAGAGTTTCATTAAAATCGCATCGTATCTTAATAGTGCTAAAACTGAATTAATACATTAAAAGATGATAATATTACATATGATTAAGTGCGCGACTGCACGTGTCGCGTGTATGTGAATGATAAAGAATGATATACTCGGCACTAAACTTAGAGGTTTTATACATATCTCTGAACTCAAAACTTGTGCATGATTCACAATACAATTCTATGATAATACATGATGATTTTCTAATATTCTATTGGCTTTACTAACAATTTTTACATTATCATAGTTTAAAATTAATCACTCAATGTTATAATTTAGCTTTAAACTTTAGGGATTTTATCCCTTTTTTCTTTTAGAGTTATCAGTAGAGTTTTGCGAAATGAGCACCGATCATACAATAACAATTAGAATAAGATATGTTTTTTCTTTTTATAAATCCTCCATTTTATCGTTATTCCCTCTTTTCCCGTTTTTTCATACATTTTCCCTTCAATTTATATTTTCATTCTGTAGACAATCCCCATCAAATATTAAAAGGATCTGTTCTTGAAAAACTAAAAAAATCTGAAAAAATATTCCGATATTTTGGAATTAACTTCTGATAAAATCTTTTCGATCATTACTAAAATACAAAATTTGCGCCTTCAGTGTCAGACGAAAAGAGTTATTCT
Organism: Hypochthonius rufulus; assembly: GCA_000988845.1. Lineage (NCBI taxonomy): Eukaryota > Metazoa > Arthropoda > Arachnida > Sarcoptiformes > Hypochthoniidae > Hypochthonius > Hypochthonius rufulus. The sequence continues at coordinate 1,537 of LBFL01014487.1, forward strand.
CAATATAGTATAACTTTTGACATCCTAAAGATATCAAATATTACCATAAACTATTGAACAATTAAATGTAATCGGGTTTAATAATCTTTTATAAAGATATTTTGAATAAATTTTGATTTTTAAAGCCCCCTTTTATTCACCCCTTTTTTCATTTTAATCTCCCTCTTCCCTCTCACTTTTTGCTAGTTTTTTCTCCCCCAAAGTTTCAAGCTTAGTTATAATATGACTAAATCTATGAGTTTATAAACAATTATTTATGGTGACATTTTATTCCGTCACATAATATACTGCTTTCATATTGCGATACTTTAATCTGTATGCAGATTTATACAGGAAACTTTAAATACTTCAAAATATATTCCATTTGTGATCGGAAACATCACAAAACTGAACCCAATAATAGAACCGCTAAATATTTTGATAGTTTCTGAGAGTTGAATTTTTCTCAAAAGTCTCATACCATTTGAATGAACATAAAGTATGTTAAGGGTTTTGTAAGATTTATGTGCCTTTAGTTAAAATAGTATTTAAAACTTTGATTTTGTTTGTTTATTTGCCACTGATGTTACCATTGTTGATGATAGCATTACTACAGCTGTTAAAATAACCATAGACAAACACACGAAATAAATAAACGCATGATTATAGATGATATTTCGATGAAAATTGATGCATAAATCAATAGCATTATTAAATTAAAATTCATTAAATAAACAATGAAAATATAGTATTTCCAAAACTGATTGTATTTGTTAAGCAATGAACAGATACTATTAAAAGTCTTTAAATCATCGATCATTTCTTTATGATTATTGAGTTTTAAGTTTTTAAAATTCTTGATTTACATTCATAAATAGCAATTCAAAGTAATAACAAATCTGATAAAAAATTAACATTATCCCAATAGCGTTGAATATAATAAAATATCCCCAAATAATTGTAAACGCTGATGAAAATATTCCATTTATAATCAATTTGCGGGGCCATCGAATATATAATAATAGGATTGGAAATGTTAAATAATGGATCCAATTAAAAGTCTTAACAATAATTATTGTGAACTAAACTCGTTTTATGAATTTTTGCGCTATTATATTATCAATTTCTATTTTTGCAGGTAATAATCCTTTTTTACACAACTGAAATACTCTTAACCACGATAATCTTTTAATTCCGACGATGAATAATGCTAAATTTGAAAGATTCCATAACGTAAATAGCAACCATGCCATTGTTATAATTATTCGCGGGCCAAAAAACCAAGAAATATCACTATTTATAAATATTTTCCGATTCGTCTATAAATATAATCGGAATAATATATTTTAGAATTGTTAAAACGAGAATTCCAATGACAAACCATTGATAATAAAGAAATTTCTTATTTTCTTCATTTGTATTATCATTCTTATATTTGCCCCTTAAGAATCCGAATGACATTAGAATCGAATCGATTTCTATTTTCGGAATTTCATTTAATGATTGATCATTATTTTTCTTAAATACACGTTTAATTGTTATTCATTTTATTGACATTTTTTGGATTTTGTGAGAGCATATCAATAATGTCATCGCTGCGCTCTTTTCTTAATGATTTTCAAACCTTAATTTTTTTAAACCTAAGATTATGTGTATTTAATACTCTCATTTATAGTATAAATATAAAATAATAGACAGTTTTAATAGAATAAGAGGACAGAGAGCAGTGTATACAATGTCTCCATTTTAAAACTAAAAAAATACACATACTGCAATAATACAGCGCTACAATATAATAAAATATCACACTCATTAGTGTGGCCACCTTAATTATTACACTGTTCGACAACATGATCTTATGTAAATGACTCAAAGTTGAAAAAAAGTTTATGATAATTTGGCTGACCACACTCATATAAGTATAAAATCTGCATCATGATAATCTGATACTATAACATTTACCTGTAATTATCATTTGTAACCTAAGCCATCCTCTTTGTTAACAATTGAATTTTTCAATAAAAAAAATTATGCAAAATACTTAGAGTTATCATGTTTTCAAAATTTCATCAAATTAAACATTAAAAACATTAAAGACTGCATAAAATGCTACATTAATTTTTAAAAAAAAATAATTGTATTAATAATATTTATATGCAAATATTATTATAAAATCATTATTATAAAAACTCAAACTTTAATCTCGTTTTTATAAAATGCATATAAAGCTATGCGTATCCTTTTCTAAATTAAAATAGTCAATTGTTAAATAAAATTGTAAGAAACATTAATTTGTTAGTTTCGCCCTCATTAATTATTTGTATTTAAATATTATTATACTCCTGCTTTTAACTGAAGTTAAATATTATTAATCATTTAAAAAGTTTAGAAAATTCGAATGTTGGACAATACGGACTATAGCCTAAATAGAATCAATTTATGCAATTGTAATAAAATGAATTTTAATTTTTTTAAAAATATATATTTTTCGATAATGCATTAACAATTTTACAATTAAAAAAATTAATTTTTTGTATTTTAATGCCAAATATATTGTCGCGGGTAAAATTTTATAGGTCAAATAGAGCTATCATGAAAGAAATGATCATAAATAATATTATAAATATCACAAGTCAAATACCCGTTGCATTCGCAATGGTAAAGTACCCTATCCATATTTTACAGGCCTCAGATGTCCCGCATTGTGCAAGACAGTCTTGCAATGAACAGTCGTGTTCAGTGCCCCGCGCCATAGTAATACGATACAATATGTGTCTCGCATTGTTTTTGCAGTATTTTTGTTCATAATTCATGATGATTTTAAAAATTAAATATCAAAAATATATGAAATTATAAAAGAAATATATTGAAATAATTAAAATAAAAAACTATATTTCTCATTATCGCGTGCAGAATTTTTACAGATATGCATTTTAAATTAATAAATTACATAATTCTGAAAAATTATAAATAAAATTTTATTATAAATAATTAAAATTAATAATTAAGTTACCTATGTCTCACATCGTGTCCCGAAATTAAAAGATTTTTGTCCCGCATGTCCCGCTAAAGTAATGATATTGTCCCGCATTTTGATCTGAGACCCGTGGGTATTATGGATATGTAAATGAATCGATGTATACACAAATGATAATTATAGGCATTTATTAGTAAAATATGATGACTTATGAATTGTGATGTTTTTTTTTACTTAGAAATACAAATACGAAACCAATAATTATATTTTATGGCAGAGGGGTTTATATAGAAAATATTGCAATAAGAATTATGATAAAAGCAATATAAATTATGAAAATACAATCGTGTCCAAATTATCGCGGACACTATTTTACATATTTGAATATACTTCCCGATATAGTAGAACATTGAAATTTTATATACCAATAGCCTAAAAATGAGCTATATTCATGCGAATTCAATGAAACTGCCAATTTACCGACAGGGTGGTCAGAATTTCTGGCCATCCTTAGATAGCCTAACTATTGTACAATGAGTTGACACTGTGACCAGTATAAATTTTAGGGGTCATTAAGTTATTTAAAAATGTGAAAATTTAATGAAATTCAATAGCAATAGTGCATCACTGACAAAATTTATTATAATAAAATGACCTCTGAAACCAATAGTGGTCAGTGTCAACTCATTATACAATAGTTAGACTATCTAAGGATGACCAGAAATTCTGACAACCCCGTTTCAGAATTTTAAAATTTTAATCAATTCGAGAACAATCAATAGTCAATATTTGCAGTGATCGAATATACAAATACGTGCACATGCATTTTCAATACAGTGACATAAAATTTGGGGAAGATTAGGCTATTGGTATATAAAATTTCAATGTCCTACGATATCGGGAAGTATATTAAAATACAGTGAACTGTGTATACGGTGTACACCTCTGTCCCGATGTTTGCGTACACGCTATAGATTTGTACACCGTATAAAAAAATGTTCAAATTTTGATTTTTATTGAATTATCGAATAAAAATAGTTTATAATAAAATACAAAATAATGATCATTTTTATTACCATTTTTAATCAGTATTTCCAAAGAAACCATCAATTTTAGTCTGTTTTAATGCATTGAACGTATTTAATGTATTGAATACATTGAATGCATTTAATGTATTTTAAATTCGATGTTTTGGGCGACATCTACAAGTAAAAATAACAATGTACACCATAATGATGCACTGTAAATGCCACAGTGACATTTTAAAAGCGTACACCGTATAGATTTGTACGCCATATAACTGTACACCGTAATAAAAAATCTTTAACATTATTCAGTATACAAATGGTTGTGGCGCAGCAAAATCCGTACACTTTATAAATGGTACACCGTATACATAGTTCACTGTATGTAAAATAGTGTCCGCGACCTTTTGGAGACGATTGTATGAATAAACAAATATTATATCTAAAGTAAGGAGCTGTGTTAATATTTAATGAAGACACTTACAGTCTCCTCTAAACATAAGCATAAAAATTTATATTTTCAATTTAAGTTTATATTAAAGAACAAAAATGTAATTCCATGGAAATGGAATTTACATTGGAAATTTTAGTGAAAATGGAATAAAATTCAAAATATGCTAATTTTGGGGTAAAATTGGGGGTGACATTAGAAATGTCGAGAGTACAATAAAATATTTGTATCATTACGACATCATCCCAAATCTATATTATGTCGGTGAAGCAGTGTGTGAATGAGAATCCGAAAAATTTTCAATAAAATGGAATTCGATGGAATGGAATGGAAAAGGCTTTGATTTTTTTTTTAATGGAATAGAATGGAATTTCCATTAGAAATTTCAGTGGATATGGAATGTCATGGAATTCAAAATTTGCTAATTTTCTGTTCTCTAGTTTATATTTAATATTAGTTTTTTAAATGCAATAGTGTTTAGACGTAGATATCTAGTTGACTGCGAGTTTTTTTGCAAAAATTAAAAACAAAATTAAATTTTCATGTTAAATTATTTTGTTAAATGCATCACTCGGAATGACATTTCTATTTAATCAAATGATAGATGTAAAAATTCAATATTTAATTTAAAATAATTTAAATGTAACTGTGACAGTACTAGAATATTATTTTAAATTAAAATATTCTTCAACACGATAGATACATTATATAAATATATATTGTAGATATATTGATATTGTTTTGAGAATATATAACTGGAAAGTAATTTAATGCAAGCATCATGTTTCAGTATGTATAATAAAATATCGACTGTTATATTTTAATGTAAAATATATCATAATAATTATATAATTACCTTCGATTTAATATAATAATATTTTTATATGAGGAAATACTTTTAGCAAAATTATAATTTTCTTAATTTTTTATTTTATGTGTGAACATCTGTATAATCTCAGGAATCAATATTATACTTATCGTTATATTAATTTAGAAAATTATATATTATACTAAAATACTATTGAAAAAATGGATCATATTAATTTCTTCAGAAAATTTAAATATATGATTTTACAGAATCACTTTCGAGTATTTATTACAATTCTATTCGTTTATCAAATAATTGACTTAACACAAAATTATATTAAATATCGTACCGTTCTTAGAATGGAATTTAAACTTTCGGATGAACGGCAATTTCCTGAACTTACGGTATGTGCAAAACGTAAATATAAAAAACATAATTTTACTGATCATTTTTGGGAAATAATATTTGATAATGAAAGTCAAACATTTCATTTTAATTATCGTAGAAATAAGCAATTAATTAATGTAATTACACTCCAACACTTTAAGTTGGTTAATAATGAATTCGATACACAGTAATCTATTAATTGGCATAAAGCATATCACTTTACAAATGAAACATTTGTATATTGCGTTTCAAAAAAATGTTTTAGTTTTCATGAGATTTTCTTGTCGAAATTATGCAAAATGCCGGTATTAAAATATCCATTAATAAGTTTCATCGTTACAAAATATATAAAATCATATAAAATTACATTTGGAATTCACCCTTTAAAATCGCAGCCGAATTTATATTCAAATATAAATATCGCATATGGAAATGGCAAAACATATTATATAACAGCTATCGTAGAATTTTTTCAGCCGAAACCGTATGATACAAATTGTTTCGATTATGAACAAAATAAAGGGACGAATCAAAATAAATCGCAATACGATTGTATACAAAAAATGTGTTAATAAAACTTTTAAATTAAATTATAGACATACGAATTCATCATATAATGGGAAAAGTAACAAATTTTTAATTAACCGCAATCATATAAATTGTTGCAAAAAATTATGTCCATACGCTTGCGTTAAACATCATTTCGAATTAAATTTAGAATATAAATATAAATTAAGTAATAAAAATAATGCATTAATTCGTTTGTATGGAACATAGAGGGTGGGCCAAAAGTCACTTATAAGTTTTAACTTCTAATAACTTTTGAATGGGTTGATTGATTTTCAAAATTTTTTTTTTTTAAAAGTACAATAATGGGAAATTAGTATAGGCTATATGACAATGTTTTCAATGTGAGCTCCTTCTGCGGCTATCATGTGACACATCCTTTTTGCAAAGTTATCAATGACAGAGTCCAACATTTCTTCATTGATCTGTTCAACCTGTTTCTTCGAACTTCTCAATAAGGTCCATTATTCCTTTTCTGCTTGGACCATTTCTGACTTTAAATTGTCTTCTAAAACATCTCTGAACTGAAATGACAGATTTATTTGACGAATAAAACTCACAAACAATAAAAATGCGTTGTTGAGTGTTGTACTTCACCATTTTTTTTAACTATAAACATGTGCTCGATGTTTACACCAAACAAAACTCCCATGCTCAGAGGCGCCGCCTACAAAATATTTTTGAAAAATATCCACTCATTCAAAAGTTATTGGCCATTGAAACTTTTAAGTGACTTTTGGCCCAACCTGTATAATAAAGAACATTATTATCATCATTTACCAATGATAACATTTGACGAATATATATGTACTTTCGGAGGTTTATTTGGTTTATGGTATGGGATATCATTTTTAAATGTAATTACATTTTTTCAATATTTAATTACTAAACTGATCACAATTAAAAATATTAATATAAATATGATTTTGCGTATTGAAAAATTTGCTTATATAATGATTATATAAACATTAACTTATCTCTCGATTATTCAAATAATAAATTTAATTAATGGTTATTTATTATACGAAATGATCGTAAGAATAGGATATTTTCCCGAATTTTATTTTCCCGGAGTTATTTTACAGACAAAAATTGCTAAATACGAATTAATTAATAATAAATCATTTAATTTTGATTCGATTTTATTATATTTTGAATCATTTTATTCGTGTAAAATTAAAATTAATAAAATTGTTTTTAAATGTAATAATTTTACAAAATTACATAAATATATATATAAATATGATGATCATATTATAGTAAATTATTATTCTTTTTATTCTTTTGATATTGACGCATTCAGAAATGTATTTAATTCTCAAGAAAATTCAAATCAATTACTATATTTATCAATTATAATGCACTTCGGCATTATTTTAACACCTGCGGGTTTTGGTGAAGAAATTATGTATTATGCACCTATTAAGAGAGAGAATAATTATAATGTCATAACTCTATTTTATACTCAGCAATTAATACGATTATTACCATTACCATATTCAACTGATTGTATTGAATATAAAAATGCAATTAATTATTATGGTGATTGCGAAATCAATTGTATTATCGATAATAATTATTTTCGAAGAGTTCACTCCAAAAATGGACATCTATCAACTGATTTATAATATCGGGAGTATTATGGGATTAACATTTGATATATCATCACTATCACTGTATTATTATATCATTCAAATGCCGTTTATTTTTTAAATAATCATTAATTTTCTTTATAAATTGCATTACACTTTCAATATTTTGTGTAAATACATAATGAAAATTTTTATTATTTTAGTGAAAAATATTTTGAATTAATCTATTGCATTGTGTCAGTTATTCGTGATTTTTCTTTATTCATGCAGGTTAACAAATAAAATATCGGGGCATTTTCTGGAGTGAATAATTTCTTGATTTGATAATTTATTTACAAAATAATGTTTAATATGGTTTCTTCCATCCTTATAGATATTCTAAATTCGTAAAAGTCATGCAGCAAATGTATTTTTAATTTATTCTTGAAGCAACGCTTTCATGGGGCTCTAAAATTCTTTTCGGCTTCGTCATGTCTAAAATGTTTATATCGAAATGTTTTTTCAGATACCCCTAGAAAAAATAGTCAATTTGGGCCGCGTCGAGACTTTTCCGAATCCATTTTCTAAAAATAAACCTCATATTTGGCTTCATGAACATAAAGGTGTTTAATGTTTTGTGATTCGGGCATTAATTTTTATTTTTGGGATATATCCTTTAGTCCATTTTCTTAATATTGATGCAATCTTAAGAGATGAAAATATTTCTCTTCTTTAATACTTGAATTATTATTTGCATTCACCGCATATGGTCTAACAGAACGTGGGCACGCCCTATAACAATCAGGTCTGTTTTGTGCCGCCCCTTTATTGTTAAATTGTTAATCGACTATTTATTGCAATAAAGGATTTTGCACTGATTAATTTGAAAGTTATTTACCCCCTAAGATGCCCCGTTAATTCATTTATGACTCTCTATATATAAACAGATTAATTATTCAATTTGTACATAATAAACATTAAAATTATCAAATAGCGTCCGTTGTATATGAGTAATGAAATTAATTATAACAAATAATGCTTTATAATTAATAACTTTTAAACATTCTATATTTATGCTGTAATTTTATAACGAATACATTTTTGCTGATTTAAAATTTATATTGAATCAAATGTTAGTATAACATTCATAAATACACTAAATCCGATTTTTTCTTGACACGTTTGTCAGGAAATAAGTAGAAAATTCCGAGTAAAAAACAAAAAAGAATAATAACTGAATCAAACAAACATATTTATATATACAATCTGTCACAAAACCTAGTAACTTGAACTTTTATTGTTTTGACACACTTACTGATATCGTAGGTCATCGAAATTTTAGGAGCTAATAGTCCGATCACCCATCATTCTAAGGACAATTAATTGGGTTTGCATGTGCACATGTTAGCACGTGCGTCCACTGTTTTTGTATAGCTAATACTATGCGTAGTGTTACCAGGTCCTGATCGGGCAAAAACTGTACTTTTGGC
>LBFL01014510.1:19568-30893 GCA_000988845.1 Hypochthonius rufulus
TATTCTATACCATACCATTCCATACCATTCCCGTTTCTATGCCATTCTCTGCCATTCCCTATGCTTTGATGCGTTTGATCGAAGGTTTTCTCCGCAGGAATACGCTTATGCCTATGGCAGCAGCAGCAGCTTATTGCAGATGTTGAGTTTAGCTTCAGTCATTCAGCATTAGATGAGTCTGAGTGTGGCTGTAGTAATGATGTGCTCGGATCACAAATATTTTCAGTGACACGCGATTTTGCACTTTAGAATCGCATCCCTTTATATGAATCACTACTTTTTCGATCGAATTGTATATCTGTGTCTTTCAATGTGCATATGTCATTTATTGGAGCATATGAAACGGATTTATGATTTTGTTGTGCAGTAAATTGCAATGGAAATTTCAATGTTTTCTCATTATAATAAGAAAATCATTTCCTGCGTTATCAATAATTGAGATGGCATTTGCTAAATGAGTGATATTCCAGTACCGGTCGTACTGTTGTATCCTATTATATTACTAGTGTTTGGGGTGTTTTCAGTTTTCCAGCGACGGACGGATTAAAATGAATGATTCTGCACGTTTTTCCACTATTGACATTTGTGCATCATTTATCATTTTATCGATACTGAAGAACCTCTAAAAGCACTGGCAAAGGTCGGTGAGAATGTGAATATGTGTATTAAAAAATGATAAAGTATGTGAACAAAATTGGTATGTGAGCGTATAATGAAGTATTGTGTATCTGTGGATATATTCTTTAGCATTTAAAAAGCGGAGGCATTAACTTATGATTTATAATATTTCAACGCTTACACTATAACGATGTCCAAAGATACAATTTATTGTATTTTAATGTAGCATCACATAAAAGTGTAATGTTAACTTAGTTAAACTAAACATACTAAACTCACAATCATCAAACCCTATGGCGTGTGATGATCCTAATATGATAATGTTTGTGTTTGTAACCGTATGATAAGCCAAACGCCACGCAAAAGGGACAAAACAAATTCTCGTGTTTCGTGTAATCGTATTTTTGTCATCATATGTGTCCCTTACGCATCTTACGCTTCATGCACCTTAAAGCAAAAGATTTACGAAGTGACACGTCAATAGTATCAATGATCGGGTCTATCGTTAGTGTCCCTTTTTAGGCATTTACCTGACTATTGGCATCTCAAGCAAAGGACAACGCCTTTCGCAGCATCACGACGTGATTTGTATTATCAATTATCATTGTCCATTTAAGTATAGAGCGCCTCCACCATCGTCTTCCCATTGAAGAAGTACCAAAGAAACTATACAATCCTTACCATTATTGCTTAAGGAACGTGAAAGAATATCTTTCTGCAGTAAGAGAATTTTGCTATTTTTGTATGTGATATTTTCTATTTTTATTTTCCATCATCTCTAACATTTCTTCTCCGCTATTCTATTACCCTCTGCCAGTATCAGTGATGATGATTCTTCACCATCAGAAAGTACTCCTTTGATTGTTCTTATTGTGGCATTTTTTATCATTTTTAAAAAAACGAAAAACATTTTCCTTTTATTTCTTCTTCTTTTGTATATTATTTATGTTCGTCTTTTGTATAAAAAGCGATGATTACATTTAGTCATATCTTTTCTCTTAATCTTAATATGTTTTTAGGCATTTTTAATGCTCTGATGTCGAAAATGTTTCTTTTCTCTTTCACTTGAGTTAATCTAATGTGCAATTCACATGTTCGCAATTCACATGCTCGCAATTCACATCTTCGCAATTCGCATCTTCGCAATTATACGTGTGTTGCCACTGCCCACCATCACAATGAAAAGCAACGAAATTATTATACGCTGACATGAGCCAGAGGATTGCGTTCACAATTGAGGAGTTTATCATAGTGCAACAATGGTATGGTACAAGCATCAGGTCTGTACCCGTCGTGATCGTGATACAAAATGTCAGCTCTCAAATGCATAATGCTTGAGTCATCATAATAGTTAATGGCTAAACATTTCGTGCATCTCAATACCTTAATCATGAGCCTCACTCAAGTAATGCACAGTATCAATAACATTAAAGGAGCGCATATTTCTATGTTAACGCTGAAAATGCATTTGAAAGGCGTACGTACGTACGGTGCGATCACGTATTGCGATGATAGCGATGGCGGCAGCGAAGACATTGCAATGAGATGGCTGATGGTTGATTAAGTAAACCCTTAGGGGTGAATCAAAAATGATGCACATTTCAAGTGTTTCGAAAGTGCTACAAAACCATACATTTGCGAAATGTAAAATGCTATGTCTTAGAGATGAATTGATGATAGAGTCGACCAAAAGGGGAACGATATTGTCACGTGCATCTATTTTATTTTATATGCGTCTTATATGTGCCTACAATATTTTATGCAGATAATGCTCTCCTCTCCTGATGATGGTAAAGATGTTGATTTATGTTCATCAGTCTTTTAGTCTCTTCTTTTTCGTCATGCTCTGTACTTTTTGATTCTGCATTTCTTTGCATACATTATACTCAATAGTAATAGCATCATATCGTAGTTATCGATAGTCCCTGAGTTCGTTGTATGCCCCATTTTTGCTTTCCTTTTGTCATAACTCATGTTCTATTGGATTTGCATTGTCGAAGCCGAATTCCTTTACCCGAATCGCTCCTAAGATATTCTATTGATAACTATTTTAGCATAACATCAATGAAATAGACTTTCACAAACAGCATCCTCTTCTTTATTCCCTGATATTATGGTATTAGTATTGCCTCTGAGGATGGGGATCATCAAACTCTGCATCTCTATCAGAAGCGACAACAATCACTATGGTATGGTATGGCATAGCATAGTGTGGCATAGCATAGTATAGCGTAGCATAGCGTAGCACCGAAATGGCCAAAAGAGCCGAATAAAGGCAAATATTTGTATGATTCTTCTCCACCCAAACGCTGTCGCTTTTTTACTTTTATATATAAGACCACTGTATAAATATACAGAGCGTTTCACATATTTATTTTTATTTGAAACTTTTTTCGTTATTTTCATTTTCGTTTATCTAAATTTGGGTTTTCTGAAAATTTCTTCAGTATATATTAGTTTCCTTAACGATTGAGTCACTCACTTTAATTTCGCATCTTTCACTTTCCGGTATTACTTTGTGTTTGAATGATTCGTTTTGGAAAAAGAGAGGGATGATGATGATGGTGATGCTTTATCCAAATTGCTACTCAATAATGCACAATTTCATTTACTTTCAGCGACCAAAAAGTAAACGCTTCATTTTTTCAATTGACTTTTTTGCACATGACTCTGTCAATTGAGTTGTTCCTAATCTTAAGGATGCAGGAGTTTTCTCTCTTTTCATAGCCATTTATGCGTCAATACTCTCCCGAAATGGGCTTAAGAAAAATCATAGAGAACAATTTTGTATGATTCATTCCATTTCTTTCACATTTTTTCTAAGCGAATATAAGTAAATATAAGTGAATATCAATTGTGATCGTCCATTGGACATTCCTTTATACGCATTACTATTTTATGACATATTGTGTCAGTGTCATTCTCTACAATCCTATCACAATCCTAAACATAATATTATTATTATATTCCATTATTTATTCCCCACGAACGCCATACGAGCATTTTTGTCTGAATATTTCAAAAATAATGTATTATTTTGGTGAAAAACCCGTGTTTTGCCCTCTGGCATCAGACCATAATGCGTGTCTCACCCTCTCACTAAATTCTCTTATTTGCTCATTGACGACCGTCATTACAATGATGATGATGATGATAGTAAAAGTCATTCTATTGTAAAAAGAGGTCCCATTTTTTCCTTTATATTCGCGTGCATTTTCCGCATATTTTACTATGATTGAGAAATGACTTAACAGAAAGATTTGTAATTAAAAAAATAGTATACTCATAGATAAGAACAAAGAAAACCTCAGGAGAGACCCAATTATATGCAATCATTAATCTTAATATATTAGGTAAGTCTGTGTTAACAAATGCAATGATGATGGTGTATAATATATAACGATCTTTTTTAATTAAGGAATTTCCTCAACATTTATATTTATTTTTCAATAGAATTTGTAAAACTCGTAAATATTGGGAAATAAATGGGTTTATAATAATGGCTCTGAAAGTGTTTTGCAACTGATGGATGTACATATTTCTTGCATTGTGTTTTTGACTATGGGAGTTGACTAAAAATGGCATGAGAGGGACACTTGCAAATAGCCATAGCCATAGCCATGGCCATTGCACATGACATTGTTATACATTGTTATAGATGATGAATACGAGACATTTCAAGGATAAAATGTGTGGATATTAAAGAAACGTATTCTAATGTATTGTTATACACTTGAGTTTTGAACCGACAATACGTTAATGGTTCACACGATGCAGTCTCATAGCAAAACCCATTTATGTTACACTTATAGTATAAATCTTAAGATGCTATAAGTCTTGTACATAGTTAAGTTGAATGTAGCGAAAGTTGGGGAGTCATTGCCAATGTTGTAGGGTGAGGGTGGTCAATGAGAGGGGCTCTTTGGCTGAAGACCTGTTTCTGGCTTAAGTGTGGAGGGATTTTCTCTCATTTTCTCTCGGGTCTGATCCCATTACTCGGTAAGGGATGATTGGAGATCGGCGTGAGTGTTTCAATGCTCCATGACTCAATGCTCTATAACATAGCATAGCATCGATTGATGTAATGATTGCGTGGCTATGGCTGTGGTACGGGTATGGACCTTTCGCGAGATGTACGTTCTCACGATTCCCATCATGAGTCTTATTTTGTTTTCTGAGAACACAAATAATCTATTCCCGTGCGTTACTCCATTCTGGTGCAATGTCTGGTGCAGTATCACCATTGCATCACCATTGCTAATGTCATGATCACCTATCGCTGCCTTTTGTCTCTCAACACTATTCACAAACTCTTCTTTTCATTATTAACTTCTTTAAGAGGGGAAATCATTTATCACAGCGGTATGCCTCTGCCCCAACAATTCAACCTCTGATCCAATCGGTGATCCGTTTCTTTCACACTTTTTCTTAAGGATTGGGGCGGTATTCACAAAGAGAGTCAAATGCTTTTAGAATCAATACAATCATTTACGTATATTTCTTTCTAATGTTTTGCAGTGCTACGATATTATTCAATATATCGCGTGCTGCGATAATATGAGTTATATTTTAACGATGGTACTGTCGTTATGTAATTTCACTGAAAATTATGTGAAAAAATTCATTAATTCTCGTAGTTATAGACATGGAATTTAATAAGAAATTATGGAATACAATTTACGGAATACAATTTTTTCATATACACACAGATATTAGGATAAATTAGCTTTTAATGGGTCAATAATTGGGCGTACACTGCTATATGAAAATTAATGGTTTTCAATGTTAAATGTCATTAGATTCGTACTTAACTCTCCTCCAATTCAAATATATCTCAATGATATTAGTATTACAATAACAAACAAATCATACCCATAAATATGAAAAGAAAGTTCTAAATGCCAAATAATGACAAATATCGTATTCTTTAAGACAAATTTTATTCACACCCATGACAATATCAGATCTTTATGCTCACATTGATTGTCAGTTTTGACATTATATGCCATTATGAATCATGGTATTGGAATGTATTAACGTATATTTTAACCATTTTAGCATTATACTTGATTTTATCAGACTATTCATTCATAGTACGCATAAACCGCACATCTTTTGCATCCCGAATCTTTTGCATATACACTATTCACAAATTTCAATAACCAAAATATTCTTTTATGCTCATATTTTTTGTTTATTCGTAACTTTTGACGGATTTTAATAGCAAAATCGTGTCAAAAAAGGTGAGGTTTGAGGGTGTTAAATATTTACGACAGGAAAATGTTTTAGATTTTATTTCGCATGAATTCCGTTTGAATATACATTAAATATTTCCATTATGTGATTTGTGTGGACATAACTAAAACATACATTTTCAAATGATGCAAATCGTATCGTATCGTATCCTTCCGCCGGTCTCTATTGAGGAACAAATAGGAGCGTAGAGTATCAAAAATAAAATCCAAAACATCTACATATGTACATAGTTTAGTGATAGGATAATAAAAATAAATAAATGAATTTTTAGAATATTTTCTTTAATCAAAATAAATGGGGTCATTTTAAACAAAAGTTATTCCAAATTTTTAATTAGTTCTTTACGCTGTGAATTTTCATTATAAATGTAATATATAATGTAATATATTAAATTAATAATGTAAATTTGATTTTAATGGGTCATTAATTGGGCGTAAAATGAACGGTTTTTAAATTTTTTTTTAAATTTTTTTTTAAATTTAATTATTTTAATAATGCTCAGAGTCTCTTCAGATAAAATAACTTTAAAAATGATTAAAATAACAAACAAATCACCCATAATCTTATGAAAAAGAAAATTGTTTTGCTCCTTACGAAAGGCATTATCTCAAATGCAATATCCTTATGACTAAATTCATTCACACCCATGACAATATCAGATCTTTATGCTTAAATTGATCGTCAGTTTTGACATAATATTCTCTTATGAATCATGATATTTATATATTGTAACACTCCATTTCACTGGACTATTCATACGGATAAATGTTTATGCTATAAAAGCATTTGCAACAAATTATTTCTGACAGTGCCTTACAATGTGTGTAATAATTTTCATTTCACTGAAGTAACGCCATTATCCCACATAAGCTCTCATGTCGTACCCAAAGGTCAAACATGTTCATGTGATAGATTAAAAGATGCGTTTATACTGAAACTTTCGGTCTGAACGTATTAAAAGTATTTTTATGGGTGCATCATGAGTTCATACATATATATATGTACATATACATACATACGTACATATATATGTATAGACATATACATATATATATACCGTATTTTCACGAGTATAATACGCGTATAATCTAATGAGAAAAGTGATTTTTAAAAAAAATTTAAGGGTGCGTATTATCTAAAGGAAAATGTAGGTTTCCTTTAAAAGTTTTGCTTCGTATTATACACGTGTGCGTATTATACTCGTGTGCGTATTATACTCGTGAAAATACGGTATATATATATACCTTTTTAGATGAATATGATGATTTAAAGTTTGCCGAAACAGTAAATGGGATTCGGCACATCGTTTTGCATACTGATCAAATGTAAAATTTTACAATATTATACTGATGGGAAACGCTACACTCCAATGAGTTTCACTGAAATGTGAGTTTTGGAAAAGGGAAAACACGACAAACCGAAACAAACTCATATGGGAAATTACATACCGTATTTACTCTTATCAAATATTTTTCGGTTATCTTCTGCATTCGAATTAAGCTCTTTATTATGGGAGTAAATACGGTATAATGTTTTTTATGCATAACCATAATATTCCAGTGCAGTATAGAATTATCTGAATGTCGGTAGCGTATCATCGTGATATATAAAGGAAATTCTCAGAGTAATCATCATAATGATAATATTTCAGTGACAAATTGTGATTTCGAAAGACCCTTTCACATTATGCAAACACTAAATATTTTCTCATCATATGCTAAATGTGATACGATAAAAGAGGTTTAAAAATAAACGCCATAAAAGTATTGTTATCGCAGTCATCGACTTCCGTACGGCTTTTGTTTACATGTAAAAGGACTGTTCCATCGGTTGATCCCATAGTTGCCATTTTTGTTCTTCATGTGTCTCTACAATTTGTGACTCTTCACCGTTATTATCAACAATACAAAAAGAGGGGAAAGAGTGCACTGCCCGTATATGGCACAGCGAATCTCATCTCATCTCAAACGCTCTTATATGGCATTTACTAATGTCTGTGCTTTTCCCGGTGAAGAGAAATGCTTTTCTATGCTATCATCATCCATAACGAAGAGGTCCAATAGAAAGAGGAAGTCACTTGTCGCGAGTGCATTTTTGACATTAACGAAATGAAAGATGCGAATCTGAGAACTCAAGACACGTGACACGTGCACTTTCCTTCTCTCATATCGTGTCGTATGTTATATTTTCCCGTTTTTAAGAGTGTGTAATGAATTTTTAGCTTCAGTCAGAGCATTATCAATATTTTCTGTGCATTTCTGCACATATACATTTCTTGTATATCTCATTAACTGAAGAAAAAGTGCCAAAAAAGAGGTCCAATTTAATGCTGGCGGAACGTGAAGCGAATTTAAAAGTGTAATTTATTTGAGAAAATATATATATATATATGCCGGTGAATTTATTTGACGATATGTGTTCGTTACATGTATTGTAATAATTACTTAAACCGGTAATTATCTATAATTTATGGTTTCGAATGATATGTTAATTTCGTGTAATAAATTTTGATTTATGACGAACATAAACATAACATAACTGCGTTAATACCGAAGAGAATTATCGGAGTGTTTTCGATGATTTCGCTGCGAATTTTTGTCATTTCCTCTTAAATGTCAGTCTCCCCGTATGTGTGCGTCGCGTTCTCTCTCCTCTCCGAATCCCCAAATATAATTACAAACATAGTGTTGTGTGTGACTCACATATGTAACAACAATAATGCTGCTGTCGTCTTTTGATTGTGCCAATGAAAGGAACCGAAAGCAAAAAATGTTGGAAAATGCATTTTCTTTACTCTTCTTTTTGCTCAATTTATTCTAATGGTTCATAAGTTCTTAAGCATTTTAAAGTGCCAAACATTTGAATGATACGCTAAAATCCCGTAACTAATTACATATTATTTTTTCTCTCTCACTATTTATAGATTATCATCGTTTGCATTGTTGTTAATCGCACCCGTTACACATGTTCATCTTATAGTTTATTAATTGCAACAATAGTTTCCTCATAATGAGCAATGCCAATCGGATCTCAAATTCAACATAATGGTGATAGCGTAACGCATACTAAAAGTGGTATTTCCAATAATAATAATAATAATAATAAAATTATCGATTCTGCAATTGACTCAACAATTACGGATCCGTCACTCAAGTCTGTCAAAGAAAAGGTACAACAATGTTCATACTGTACTAATATTATATTTTATTGCATATACGTGTATATTCTCTATTTCCATTACATATACCTTAACCTTCTGCCGGATTCCTTTGTTTGTGCCATTATTTCGTATAAGAAAATATAAACGCGAAAATAAGTAATATGAATCACTATTCCCTCTCTCAACAGTATTGTTATTCAAACAATTCACATAACGCGATGTTCTACAATGTTCATTTATGACAATATGAGATGCATGAAAAATGATGGGGGCGTTGATGTTATGAATGTTATGGTCTTATGATATAATATTAGTGTCTTGTATAAAGTTATGTTTGAGATGCATGACCAAAAGAATAGTGTACATACACTACATACATACACTTCCACCATTATATTTTTGTTTCATTCCGTTCATCCTCTGACGTAATACCATTTTCTTTAGGTATTGTTCCCGACTTAATCTATCACTGCCTTTCACTTCACATCCATTTTCCTCTATTCTTTCTCCCATCAGTTGGTCTGTCTGTTCCTATGTCCATTGGGGTGGGGGAGTTACGGGGGGACATTCTTGAGGAGCATCGGGCCGCGTATTTATACTTTTTATATCATTATTATTATTATCATAACGTATATCATGTGTGTGTATATCACTCGGTATTTACCATGTTCGGGGAGAGAAAGAATTTCCAACTAAAAGTTAATAGAAAAAAGTGCGTCTATCATTACATGAGCGTGGGCATAGGTTTATCTTTCTCTTGAGAAGTAAATAAAAATCCCCATCCTCTGAATCGTTACAAACTTTTTACTTAACGCAACTATTATTACATACATATATACACATACATATACACATATACATACACATATATTTTCATCAAATCCCTTACGAATCTAGTTTTTTGAGGCGGTTTTATACGAGAGACGGAAAAAATGTGATAACATGAAAATTACATAAAACACAATTAATTTAAACTTTCATCACCGCGGTGATCATTAGTGTTGAAAGCTTTTTTAATATCCTTAAATAGTCACGTGCAGAGTGAGCATTGTGATCCCATTCCGCTCGGATTTTTCTATCGCATTCCTTTTAGTATGTCATTGTCGAAAGTATGAATCCATTGGTATGGCCATTGATTGCGATTCTCGCAAATAATTTGTTCCTTTTGACTCGTTTTGGGGGTTCTTTTGATTGCAGAACTCAACTGACACAGCACTGGTGAAACACCAAAACGCTATCTCATATTAAGAACCTAAAAGACAGTTACCATAGCACTTGCACTATGGTAGTATATTAGTATTGGAGTTAACTTTATTGCTGCTGCAATCGCAGCCCATCAAAAGAGAAAAGCGTCGAACAAAATATAATAGAAACTTTCACTATTGACTGGGAATGGCTAAGGATGGATGATCTCTCTTAAGGCATACGTACCGAATACATTTTTGTCCCTTTCTCTTTAGAAAAGCCCAATAGAAGCACAATTTGAACGGAAAATAACAAAAAAGAATATAAAGAGGCGCATCGATGCGGTCCCATTTCTTCCTGAATTATTGAGAGCGGAATAATATATATTTTGTTTTTTCATTGCCTCTTTCTTTCATTCTTCGAGTTCACTCTGCTTTTTTCACATATTTCCTCCTTAGATCATTGAGGTTTTCTCAAACGTTTTAAGATGTCATATTATTCCACACACACTCATAGCGTTATATTATACATTTTTTCTTTTTCCAATCGTATATGTCTCATATAATCAAACAGTGAACTCATAATTTAATACTTCGATTATTATTATTATTATTATTGTCTTTCCTTAGGCGGCGCGATTTGAGAATCTGACGAAAGAGTTTGAGAGTGATCGAAAGACAGCGAATCACGTGGAAAGGGTAAGGAACTCTTAGATTTGGGTACGATCATTTGGGTATAGTCATTTGGGTACGGTCATTTCGCATTAAAACAACGAAATGATCTCATTTTTTCTTCTTTAATAATAATTTTAAATCGTATTCTATTATCGTATTATAAGTGATTAGGTGAGGCCATTGTATGCGGCGTGTGAACATTTCAATAGAATTTATTTTCAAATTTAATCATTCATTTTAGTCTATTACAATAATAATGCAGTGTATGTTCAGCTGTATAAATGTTCTGCAGTCTCAGAGCGCAATTTAATGATCTATGATAATATGTGAAAATATAATGCATAAAAAGGTTTAGGTTTAGTTTATGCTAATCTCATCAAATTAATAGCACGGAATGGTTTCATCATAATTATCGAATTCCTGTTTTTGTCA